>JAMKCH010036263.1:0-27529 GCA_023653785.1 Ophioderma brevispina
ACCCCATGAAAAAACTTAGGTCAAAGGTTTAAAAAAAGTGGTCAAAATTGTAAACTGCTCAAATGGTGTGGTACAGTGGCTCATACAATCAGAAATTTTAAAAGTTTTGCTCAGGATTAGAATTACACTTGCGAAACATGTTTTTGCCACAAATTTCATGTGTGTTAAGTCAAGTGCTGATAAAATATGTTAAAAAAAAAATTGTCAATATTTTATTTTACTTACTCAACCCAAAATGAAATTAAACTCTAATGTATTTAATTGTCGGATATCAGCCAAGATAGGTTAAAATGTAAGAATAGGTGCCCTATCCTAGTCTTCTTCTTCTGACTCCCTTTGGCACACTTGCACCAGCTCTGATACAAAATAAATCAAACTTGATTAAAGGCCGACTCAACCGAAGGTAGGCTGACAAGTTAGTAATACCTAAAGCCTGATTTCATCTCAGCTCACAGAAACATTGGTTAACTATACCAATAAAACATTCTATTTTCACTGTCAAAAATGAGTGTCAAACCCATATTTTTAACCTAGAACATACACAAAATGTAACATAAATTAGTCCTTTCACAACATAGAGAAATAATTTGCCACTGCTCACAAACTAGGTCAAGTCCCACCTCAATTGATATTGGTCACAAAGACAATCGCCATGATTCATGTACGTATGCTGTTAGGAATTGGTTAATAAATTGACATCATACAGATTTAGATAATTGTCGTCTTCAATCTCAATTTGGATAAATTAATAAGAAAAGAACTCGTACAGGGGGAATGTATTTAACTAAAACATGACATAAGGCTTAACCTTAAAATTGGGAAGTGTTTTCAAATAGCGTTAATGAAGCCTTATCCATGGGGTCGTTTTTCAACATTAGAATGACTCTCATCCAGGGCCCTTTCTCAACTACTGTTAATGACCCTATTTAGTCCCACCCTGTTTCTAACCTGAAATTAGCTTGATTTAGGTGGGAATTATGAATGGATCTCTATCCTAAGTATATTATGTCTACCACTCTTACATTGCAAGTTTCGATCTAGCTCTTGAAGAATTTTCATTGTATTCTTCGTGTCCGTAAGCGAACAGAAATTACAGTGGCCTATTTGGCAGTGTATCAATAAATTTGCATATCAACAATCAAAATGCACAGTCATAATCATCACTGAAAGTTTTGAAATATAAGGAGATTTCAAGGCTATCTCGTGAATCATAAACCCAAATGATTGCTAGGTCACAAAAGCACCTTTTAATTTGGTCAAAAGAAAATCAAAACAAACTACCAAAACAGTAATGATTGTAACCAAAATTGCCCTGCAATCGATTGATTTCCAGCACAAACTTAAGGTGGATTTAGAGTAGGATTTTTCACTATCGTTCATATTCCTTAATAAACTGGGAGTGGATTACATTTGAAAACATGGGACTCTCCTTGGGTCGTACACAAAAATTTAGAGGACATAATATTTCGGTAAATAAAACCCCAAAATTTATGTAGTTAGAAGGTCGTTAGCTGTAAATGAAAACAAAAATAGGTAACTGTATCATTTGAGGTGCTAAACATACCAGCAAATAACTCTTAACATACTCCTTCATTATTTCCATAATGGGTAATGGCTTTGATTATATTCCTACAAGTCCTTTTACGAGAACCTAAAATCAGAGAACACTGGTTTGCTTGAAGCAGTCCTATGAAAGCACCTAAACAGGTTCTTGTCGTTCAAAACAAATTTATAAAAAACTTATTTTAAGAATCAATCAAGATGTTTGCAACAAATGCAGACACGTGCATTTGCAACAAGTGGTCAGGACATTGCCCATTCGGTTACTTGTTTGTTTATTCTATTTGTTACAGTTCATGATGTAGTAGTTCCAGAACTAAATGCCTAATGAGTCTTTAATTAGAATTGATATCATGAGTGCATTGATGGTTGATGCTGCATAACTATATCAACTGGTATTTTTTGCAGACCTCCTAAAATGTATGTTTGCGTCACACCATTGTATCTGTTTGCACACTTGTATTGAACTCCTTTATACAGATGACAAGCAAAACAAAATGATTTAATGCCATCAGAAATGCTCCTCAATATTTCATGCTTTTTTCAGTTTAAAGCAACCTGTAGATGCTGAACCTGTTAATGTATGGTAGTAAATTGCTTGCGGTTGTCCTATACCCGACCAATCTGTTTAGATAAGCAAAACACCTACAAAAAAGTGAGGATAGCACATTACTAATTATATTATTACAATGAGAGTTGAAATGATGCTACAATTAAAGAATTTGAAATGAGGTACAATTAACAGAATTGAATGATGTACAATTCAAATAAAAACAATGACTTTAAATGTAACCTTTGCAAGAGCTGCAAGGAATCCTTGTTAGCCTGAGGGAGCCAGTCATAATGAGAAATGGTAATCAACATCCATCCATCTTAGGTAAGAAGGCCTCTATCTTCCACTGACGTGTGGATTCACCTAGTCAAAGTTATCAGCTTGCTAGCTCCTTGATATGCCTTGGTTGCCATTATTCAAATGACCTCTTTTACCAATAAAGGGTAGTCAATTCTACTGTTTCTGTTCCTGCAGCTTGAGAAATGAAACTAACAACTTAAATTTAATCTATTGTTGCTTGTCTCCTATTCATAATATGCATAAATAATACAAAACATGTTTAGGGTGCTGTATTCCTGGAGTCTTTGGCTTTTGTGCATGTATGTGTGTTTGTGTTTGTTTGTTTTTCTCCCTTCAATTGTAGGTAAACATAATTTTAGTTATTTGCAATGATTTTAAAATGCATTATTTGCAACAGTATACATTGCAATGCATGGATGGTATCGGGTGTATCTTACATTGTTCACCTGTAAGTGCATGGTAAATACAAGGCATGGTGTACAGCACTCATGTAGTAATAATACCCGACATTTTGTAAAGTGCCTTTGCCCAAGGATCAAGCGCGTTGCCTATTACTGTTATGCTGCCGTCAGGAAATCGTCCCAATCATTTCGCTTCATCTAGGCCGGCAGTGTGGCCAAGCGCACACATCCTATCAGCACTTAGATTGTAAGATTCCCAATAAACAGTACCCGAATATCGCTGGGGTCGACGATAGCAGGGACGAAGCACATTGGCCACAGCGGGCTCGAACCCACAAACCTTTGGAGTCCATGAGTCGGCAGTCAAATCCAAAGTTAAATGGTGAAATCGCTACTTTAGCTAAGGGAATGAGAAAATATGAAGGAACTGTGAGAAAAGTAAAAGGGCCAAGACAATGCAGCAAAGAAAACCGGCAAAGTTATTGTGTACGAGTTTTACTTATAGTGGTACTATATTGGAATGCTAATCAAGGTAAATTAGAAGTTCTAAGAACTTTCTACCAGTCCTGACTTCTGTCTGACCAGGTCTCTGTGTTTTCCAAGGTAGTTCAGAAAAAATTGTCATTTGAGCACTAAAAGTCCAATTGCCTAAAGAAAATAGCTCATAGATGCCCTTGGGAACCTCCATATGGTAATTGAGGTCAGGATCATCAAACCAAGGGCAACGGTTATATGGGTCAAGTTAATAAATATGGGCATGACAACATCAAATTGGCATCATTTGATTAGAAAGTCCAATAGATACAGAACTTAGATCATAGATGCCCCTTGCTAACTTACTATAACAAGGTCAAGGTCATGTGAGGTCAAGTTGTAAAATAGGATGAAAACAAATATTTGCTTCATCTGAGAGGTGAAAGACAAAAGCTTACACACGTGGAATTATAGATAACCCTTGGGAACCTTCATGTAATAATGAGGTCAAGGGTCACTTATCAAGGGGCAAAGGTCAGAGGGAAAGTTATAAAATAGGCTGAACAACTTCAAATTAGCTTCATTCAAAAGTACAGTCAATAGCTACAGAACTGGGATCATAGATGCCCTTAAGACCTTAATGATCTGAGGTCAAAAGTACACACCAAGGGGGATCAAAGGTCATCTTGAGGTTAAGTGATAAAAGAGTGAAGGAAGGTGGATCACGAAAGAAGGCAACACTTGTGCTTTGAGAAACCGCGTGTTTGATGTCAATCTGCTAACATATTGTCTTAAAACAGCACTGGCCACATTTTCACAAATGAGATTTCTTACAATTTGCCCGCAAATGATAATCTAGGGCATTGGAAGATACAGATATATATTTCACTCATAAAAAATTTGTAAGTCATTATTGAGCCAACTTATAGATAGTGGGGCATTAAAGGGGGGTTGATTTAAGCATATAATTACAGTTGTTCATTTATTTTGTCGTGGGTTCACAAAAATCCAGTTCATAAGTTTCTGTATTTTATTTTTGACCATTCATTCTGCCCTCTATAATATGTTTTAACATTCCACACAACATTAATGTATTGGCACCGCAACTATTTTCAGCTTAAACAAGGTCAGATTCAAATGTATTTGCATTTTGCTTGCCTCATTGACTGGGGAAGGTGACCCATTGAATACAATTATGGAGTCAAGGCATTGGGCTCTCCTGTGTTTGAATTGATTTTCACTGCAAATAGGGCAACTTCCATTATTGCAATATTCAAGTCATTTTTAAAATGTGGGTGTTCATCCCATAGAAACATGGAACAATACATAAAAGGACAGGTGAAGAACAACTAATGTTATCAATTTCATAAACTGGTAACATTTGGAGAGCACTCCAAAACATTTGTTCATTCTATTTGGGGGTCTGAGTACAAGAAAACTCGTATGCCACCCTTTTGGGAAAAAAGGTTGTGATTGATTTTGAAACAATAGGTCAATGTGCACATTTAAGATGTGAAGAGTAGTGTGCAAAATTATCTATCCATTTTCCAAAATGGAGATATTTGTGCAAATTAAATAGCCATTTCAAAGCAAATGATGAGGAGATTACTTGGATACTGACGTTGGGAGAGGTGAGAAATACAGCTTGTTTTATTCTGGTCTTAAAATATGGAAGGGGTGGTACTTGTGCAGAGAAGTAACAAATCAAAAGGTTCATGGTTACCTCCTGTAATGTGGTCCTGAGTATTAACTAATATAGGCAACAACGTACAATCAGTAACTGTGAAGGTGTTTAATTAATCTATGGACCAACAGTATATCTCCTAGAATTGAACAAGAAATATACGCTTTTAACTCTTAGCCTTGGAGTTGTTGTAATGGAAAAAATTCCATTGTACATAGTTATCGGTCGCATAGCGACGTATATACTTTTACTCGGGCCATAGGGGGGGGCTGTTTTTTGTTCGCAGGATCTCCGTACATGTAGGGCAATTTTGGCCGGTGAAAATGTACGTACAAATTACTGTAATGTGGTGTTTGACCCCCTAGAAATTTGCGGTGTAATTTAGTTTAAGGTTTATGGGTGTAAAAACGGTGTATTTTTGTAAAATTTGTTTGTTTATTTAAATGGAAAGTAAGGGTTTTTTACTGGATTTTGAAGTTGTACTAGATTTTGTCAGCTATCATCGTTTTAAAGAGTATCGGAAACACTCCGTTCCTAGAGAGCAGATTTTTTTCAAAATCGGTATATTTGTAGTGAAAATAATGTTGTTGACCAAAAGGAAATAGTGACGGTTGTTTAGCCCGTTCACCATGGGCGATTTGTAAAGTAGGGTAAGTGGGTAAGTACACATGGTGTAATAGCGGGGGTAACCTGGACGAGCTTTTTGACTAATAACAATGATATCATTGATTGCAGCGGGCCCGAAGGACGAACATCAGTCTATAATTTTGTGTGGATTTCCCACCATGTATGTTCGTGTTTTTTAGCTGAAATATTTTTTGGAGATGATAGAATACTGTATCTCGCATACATCTTTCTCTGAAGATCGCCGTAGTTATTCCGTGTTTACATTGAAATGCGTCGCGGTAACAGTAGCGAAATGTTACACAGCTAATTGGCACCTGAATGGTTGGCTACTCAATAGCTCTGTGGGATTGATCTCTAAATTGGACCCGTTGGTATGGGTTCTAATTCCACTTTCGGCTGATTTTTTGGGGGGGGGGTATTTTCTTTGTTTAATTGTATTGTAGATACTTTTTTATTGTTTGGGTGGAAAAGAGATGTTTTTTTTTTTCGAATATGACTCATCACAAAATCATACCTATAGGCCTAAAGATAACAAGGAACAGGAACACATAAAAAGGAATTAAACTAACCAAATGGAATGAAATAAAGAAAAAGATCAGTTACAAATTAAAATAAAAAATAAAACAAAAATAATAAGAAACAGATGAGAAAATAATAACAAAATATTAAAAATTAAAAACCAAAGTCACCTCTGGGTACACTAGTCTTAGAAAATAAAAATTTTTATCATGATAAACTATCGTTAAAATAAATAAAAGCTTAAAATTTTATATAGCGCCTCCCAAAAAGGAATAGAATATAAAATGATAAAATGAAATGGATACCAGGGTTCGGAAACTTCCGCAAGAAAACCTGAGTTGTCCGGAAGAATGAAGAAACTGAAAAAAAGGGTTTTTCCCAGTTTCTTCGAAGAAATGGAGAAACTGGAAGAAATATAAAGAATGTATCAGAACAACAACCTAAACTTTTACACCATATATTCCTGCTTTGCACTTCAAAGCATCAAAGGCTACTTTAGTTACATGTCATTTTACATACAATCATTTTAAAAAAAAACATTCACGTTTTAGCAGTATATAAATTCCAGTATAGTAAATGTTCACTAGCCAACCTCAGTTATCAACAAATCGGATCACAGCGACCGATAAGGTTTTGAACAGAAGCATCACAACCACCGCCACAGAAGATCACAACCACCGCCAAAAATGAACCACTGGCAAACCAAAATTTACCAGCATTACACACCCCCAAAAACCGTTCCCAACTAGACAGCAAAAACTCAAACCTAGAAAGCCGGAACCGCGAAATTCTAGTTCATTCTCAGTCTAATACAATACAAAGACATCCAGATATATTTTCTAATATAGCGGAAAAATGTAAAATAATAATAATAATGATGGCCCAGAATCAGAATACTTCCATACAGTGACAAATTAACTAGTTCAATTTCAAAATAAGCCAAAAAATAGTTAGGAATCCTAACCATGAAGTGGGTACATTCGAAAAGCAGGGTTAAATTTGTTTACTAAGTATAGGCAGGTTCAGGTAAGCCTGTAGGCCCAGCAAGGGGCTACAGGCAGTGAATTTGAACGAGGAAACATTTTTACTAGAGCAAGCCACCTTAAAATGTTGGGCCATAACAGATCAGTTCTGAGTGCTATTTTTAATCATGTGAAATATCTTAGATTTGGCAGGCAATTCCTTGCAATAGGGGGCATTTACAATGACGTAGGTGTAGAGGAGGGGGATGAGGAGATTGGACCTGATGCAAAAGGAATTGAAAATGAAAAATTAAGAGATTTTCTTCTGGGGGCCCTAACATTTTCAGCAGACCACCAGAGAGCTGTGTGAAATCGTATTCCTTTGAGTTCATTTATTCTGAGGCACTTTAGATGACTAAGGCGCAGCAGGTCTGGTGCTGTTTGTCAGGTTATGCCATTTATTCATATTTGAATTATGCAGGAATAGGTTTGCACTTGGATTGATGGCCGCAGCACTCTTGATAAAATTAGACTATTTCAAGAATAATCCAGTTAATCAGGGCACCATATTTTGTCTTGTCCTAGGAGATGTCATAATCATGCTAAAAAAAACCCAAAAAAGAATTTCTTCTAAAAATGGGTATAATTATAAAAATCAAATCAATTTCAATTTAAAATTACAGTCTGGATTTAGTAAAACAAATATACTCAATTATGACAAAAATCTTCACAGATAATGTGGGGTTTATTCATTGCATTGTAAAACTATATTAATTTTTATTCTGATCGTTCTTTGCAAGCAGAAAGCCTTTGTTTCTGTTGAATCCAGTTCCTATTTAAAAGATCTGCCTCCCTTTAATGTTGTGGCAATTAATAACACCTTAAAATACTATCCCATAGCAATTCGAAAAGCACTTGTTTTTTTAAAATATTTTTTAGGAATGTTTTGAGAATAAAAAAGTAAAAAATGTAATTCTTTCACCACATGTCATACATTGAAGGTGGAAAACAGGTTTGACATTAAATGGCTTTCTTGTTTAAGTTTGTAGATTGAAATCAATAACAAAATGGCCAAGTGTCTGATTGTGCTTGGTACTTAAAATTCATAATTAATATTGCTATTTCGATTGACAACTTCATCGAAAGCGATGGAAGTCATTAATATCCTGTTATGGAAATTTCTTTCACCTACCTCATAAATAATGTTTAATGTAATATTAATTTATCATAATGAGTACTGTTTGATTGATTTAGTTGGGACACCAATCACCAATTTCATGTTCCCCGGCCCAATAGACATCATCGTGATGTGCATGTTGTTATAGTAGATTCAAAACCATCGTGTCACCTCTAGTACTGGTACGAAGGTATGGGCATGAATGGGGGCCGGCAACGGGTGGAAACTAAAATCACGCTAAATCTATTAAAAATGGAATCCGATCCAGAGAAAAATCACTTATATGCTTAATGAAAGTATTCAAGTCAAAGTAAGCACATTAAAAAAATTCTGACTAATCGATTGTTCAGTGGTATTCAAGTAACAGGCTGAGTGAATGTACGGACTTTTTGAAAGCCTGTGTTTTGGATACTAAAAGGAACACAAAAGTGCTTGCACTCGCCAGGTGCATAATAACGTCCTCATGAAAGGCCAGATGATCTTAGTTTGGTTCCTGAACAGGGAATCGGGCCAGATGTTTCTTTGTTTTGCCTTCCTCTCCAAACTAAATCGATGCGTCCAAAACTTTTTCTTTCTGGTGTATAACGAGGGTCTGAATTACTATAGTCGGTTGTAAGAATTTCTGGTTACTTCATCCATACTCATCTTTTTAACTGCTTCTTGTTCAATGTATCTTCCATTTTAAATGTCTCAAAGTGAGCTATTAACCAAGGTTTGTATGAGTCTGAGATAAAATCGTATGGAATTAGATTTTTTTTCCTTATTACAGTGGAGGAATTTGGTGGGGAAGATGGCACAGTTCGATTCAGGGACAGGTCGTCGTTACTTGCCTGCCGGCACCCAGAACTGACCACCAGTCATCTTAGCCTATGGAATATTCTCAAGAGTAACTGATAGGAAAAGACCTGTCAAAAGTGACCATGCCTGTGGCTCTACAAATGAACCGCGACGTATGCTACAGTGTGGGATATTCAGAATATCTTGACATAAGTGTAAATGTGGTAGTTTAAGTTGACGAATGTTCATCACATTTAAGAATTACCGAGCAAGGGGCACCAGGTGCAAATGCAAAGCACAAACCTTGCTAAAACTATTGTTTTTGCTTACTACGCAAAGATTACAGTTGAAACTAGGGACATTTTAGTATTATAATGAGAATAATTTGTTCCGCTATACATGATATAATAATAATGATAATAGTAACTAATCTTATTCTCATGTACACATTGCTACCCACATATGCTGGTGTGGTCCGCAAAAGAGTTCTCCACTGAGTGCGCGTCAGCTGGCATTCTAGTAGCACAAACGATATTCGTTCCGGTTGCACTTTCTTAGGTCGTCAAAAAAACTTGCTGCCGGCCTACCCCTTCATCTCTTCGACCATCCCTTGAATAACTCTCAAGCACTAGTCTTGGGCATGGCCAAAATAGTCTAGTTTTCTTGTTATGAGTCAGAAAGCAGTGTCTTCCCAATATGTCCAGGACCCATGCGTTGGTTTTATTGACTTTACGCTACTTATTCCTGATGCCGGAAAAAACGGCAGAGATGCAATGAAACGCAAAATTTGGCTCTCGTTGGATCTGGGGCGTTAAAAAATTAAAAAAATAGATTGCCCTTCGTTGCATTTGGGCGTCGGCGGCAAAACGACCCGGTCGGGGTTAGGGTTAATGAGTCATTTGCATGTTTACCTGATTAGCTTATTACTACAAAGGTGGACTTTTTACCAGATCCCAATGGCCAAATTTGAGACCTTGGTGGTGGGGTAGTGGGCTGCAAAGATAAGCATGCACTCTATCTTTAGGTTTTAGGCATAATTAAGTGAGCTCATCTGCATATTTACTCTGCTTGGCACATTAATACCAAAGGTGCACTTTACGCGATCCCAATATCCAAATTTGATGCATTGGTATGTGTGTAGTGGGGATTCAGTAATACACATGCACTGTCTCCCTCAGTATTGGAAATTAATGAGCTCATTTACATATTTTTCTTGATTGGCTCATTACTACAAATGTTGAACTTTATTTACCACTGTTGAAAATTTTTGCACCCAATTTGGTTGGGTCGTCGGTGATGCCAAATAATAATCATGCACCGTTTCTCAGTATTGTTGCTATTAATGAGGTCATTTGCATTTCTGATGGCTCATTAAAATAAAAGTGACTTCTATTCAAATCCCAGTCTTCCAAAATTTGATGCTACTTGGTATATGGATAGTGGTGCATGACAAGAAAGATTCATGCAGTGTGTCATCATTATTTGTCGCATATTTAATGCCAGACGAAAAGACCATGTGCATTGTCAATTTTAAATTGTCAAAAGTGCTAGAATATAGTACACAAATCGATCTGTAATTAAAATCTATAACAACAATGAACAATCAAAACGAGCATCGTTTTAGATGCTCTAAAATCTACTAATCAAATTCCATCCAAATATCTTACTGTTTGGTTTAGTTTTCATTTATTTTGTTCAGGTTGCATGTTCATAATTTTCTAGTAGTACCAAAAACATATTTCTTTTGAATCTTTCAGCTGCAGAATTCCATTTACAATCGCAGCGCACAAGGAGACTTTAAAGCGGCACTGGCCACATTTTCACAAAAATATGAAATGTTTTCAATTTGCTCTCAAAGGATAGTCTAGGCATTGGAAGCATGAGATACATTTACACAAAAATAACATACTAAAAACCAGATAGGGAACGTTAAATAAGGGGGTAAAGACATCCAGGAATTTGTAGGCTAAACTTTTCAAGTTTTCCATAACATTTATCACCAAATATGACATGAATATTTAAACCGGACTAATTGATATTAAAACGCAAGGTCGCAGACCGTTCAAACAGGGCGTATGCTGTGGGAAAACAGCATTACGGCGTGCGTTTTTTATTGGTTTTAAACGCCCATTTCCATCGTCTGCGGAATAAATATCTCCGGGGCAACATTAATTTATTAAAATCGTTCTATTACTCATAAGGAAATGAAAACTGATTTGGTCTAATCAATTTCACGTAAGGCTAAGGATATAAAACTTTACAAACCATGCAAACTATCGAATTTGAAAATCTTGAGGCGCACGATTTTTTCAAATTGTGCCAGTGTCTCTTTAAGCCAAATACTTTGAAAGTACATTCAAGTATGTTGAGGCTACACTTTCACATAATTCCTCACATAGTGCTTGAAGTTTTAACTTAATATAATTTTCTTCAATTTATGTGACTAATGTCTACTTGCTTAGCAATCAAATTCCCTTATCATTGCCCCCTTGTATTTGTTTTACAATCACATGCCAAATTTGACAAGAGATGTTTCTCAATCATAGACAGGAAAAAAAATATGAAGCCACAGATTGATAATGCTGGTTGAGCACAGAGAATGGCCCCTTCAGGCGTGATAAATCGTCCTTAGTGTGCGCCTGCTCAATAAACTTGCCGTTTCTCCATGGTTTTGTCAGCGTGCTGGTTGGCCTGAACCTACACTATTGTTAAGGAGATTTGGTGTCTATTTCCCTGGATAGTCCGAATCCCATGAGATTGGTTTTGCTTATGGTACGCATAAACAAAACATGCCTTGCATCTACTTCATTTGAAAGAGACTGTTTATGGTGATGGGAAAAAAACCATTATTTTCTCTGGGGGGGGCTTTTGGCGACATGTTATTCAATATAATATTTGTTTCAGAGAGTGCATTATTTAAAGAAATTAAACCAATGATTAACAATGATTTGACCATTGAATTATGTTGATAAAAAGCAAAGATTAACACAATTCTAAAAGAATGAGAATAAAGATGAGATTTTTTGTTTTGGTCATCTAGATGGGTTAATAATAGATGGGCACCAATATTTTATCATGGTGGATGCCCATCCTAGTCCATTAGGACACCATCTAAGATGCCCAAAACAAAAAATTTTACTTTTATTACTTTTATTCTCTAAGTGTTTAATTTAATGGTATGACATAAAATGACAACATTAACAAAAAAACAAAACTCCAAAAATACACTTTAAAAAAAAAAAACAAAGCTGAAAATTTTGTCCCATCTGTTTGGAGCCTAAAGTTGCAATGAGGGATTTCACATTGGCCCAGTTCCATGTCAACATTCGAGATGGGCAACGCAGCACGTCGTGGATTGTTTTGGCTTTAAGTGTGGTGGTAGACATTGAGATATGAAAATCCTGAAATTTTGAGCGTCAGAGTCCATTTCGTTCTCCCGCTAGATCAATTGGAAATTTAGGGGGGTCACCATTAAAAGTGTTGCCCAATGTGAAAGACTATTTGAGGGGTGCACAGATTAGTAATGGACCCCTCCACAACTTTGAAATAATCACTATATATGTGTATAGTTGGTTGTAGAAGCAAAATCTGGCACAGGTAGGTCATAGCATGTTTACTTTAGAGTTAATGAGCCCAAAATTTGCGCCTTGTTCATTCCGGGGCCAAGTTGGGGGGTCTGAATCCAAAAGAAAATTTTTATTGTCCATCTTATGGTCATCAAGAGTTACATAGTAGAACTTTAAAAACCAATAACAATTATGAACACATTAGAAAGTAATAAGTGAGGTACAGCCCTTGAAAATGGCAATTGTACTTTTTGACCACATTTTGACCCCCCCTGAAAAACATGTTGATATTCGACACCACCCCTCTACTTCAGATATATCATTAAACAAATAAAAAAAATAAAAAAAATAAAAAAAATAAAAAGTGTTTTATTTTTTCACAACAAAACTACACACTAAAAGTGACCACAAAAGGTAGATGTGACCAGAGGTCATTGTACAGGAAAAGGTATATCACCATATACATTCTAGGGGATATCAGCAAAAGTGTCTTGTGCTGAAAACAATGAAGAATCAAAACACCAGCTGGTCTTTAAGAATGTTCTTTGATGATGTATCTTCAAATATCTGAAGTAGAGGGGTGATGTCATATGTCAGCATTGATTTTCAGGGGGCAATATGATGTCAAAATGCAAAATTAAGAATTTTTCCAATAGGCCTGTTCTTGTAACTCACTTATTATTAGTAAGTACTTATATTGTACTGGAGAAAGTCCTGCAGTGTGACTCAGATTAACAGAAAAAATCAACATTAAAAAGATTGTTACGTACAGAGTTTGACCCCCCAACTTTGGGGGGGGGGGTCCCAGATGAAAGATATTGCATTGTTACACCCAAATAAATTTAAAAGTTAAGGAGCTACACATTTTCGATGCCAAGATTTGAATTCTACACCAAAAAAATTCCCTAGAAGTGGATTTTCAAAGTTGGGGCGGGTTCCATTACAAGTTGATGGCCCTCTCAAAAATTGTCTTCGCAACGACACAGCATTTTTGATGGTGAGCCCCCTAAATTTCTGAATGCTCCTGTGGGGAAAAACGAAAGGCAGTATGAAGCTCAACATTTCAGGATTTTCAGTTATCATCAATTCATCATCCACCAAAAATAACCAAAAAATCCATGACCTGCTGCAGTGCACATCTCGAGTGTTGGGAATGAATTAGCCCCTATCAGTGATCCCAAAAATGAAAGTACTGATTTTTGACCTGATGTAAAGCTTTCCATTAAAAATATCCCTCTGAAGGATAGCTGAGAAATGCTTCTTTGTACAAAATTTAGTGGAAATTAAATTTCGTGTAGGAGGCGAATACAACTTCTGCCTATGTTGTTAATATTGAAATTTATAAGGAAATCAAAATTGCATTTCTTCTCTCTTTTAGACATTTCGTAGCAAATAAAAGGTAAGAAATCCATTGAGTAGTGTCTAATCTATATGAAGTACTATTATGAACACATATTTGGGTGCCTCAAAATCTCTCGCAGCACCTTTAATTAAGGTTTTTTACACAATGAGTATGTTGATTAACCAGAATCCTTCTACCCTAGGTTTTATGTGAAGAGCTTGAGTATAGTGAGTTACTAGACCAAGCGCTGGAGACCGATGACCCATACAAGCGCATGGTATTCGTGGCAGCCTTTGCCGTGTCAAGTTTACAGCTCAACTAAACGCGGGCAGGCCACCACCCATTTAACCCAACCCATTATTATGGGGAAAAAACTTTTAGGTGTCCGTGAAGACAAGGGCTTTCGATTTATAGCCAGAGCAGGTAGGTAAGGTGATGGAATTATCTAAACCGTTTTCCACATGAAACATTTTCAAAAATAGTGAGCAAGGCGATTTTGTAGTTGAAGGTTTGTAAAGTTTATACATACATGCAAAGTGGGTGCCAAAAATTACCTGGGGTCACTTTTTATAAGTATGTATGATAAGAATAAAAGGCCACTCATGTCAAACAGTGTAGAAGCGCAAAAGCATAAACAAGGTGCCCCATTTGACAAAAAAAAACGTGGTGTGAGGGAGGGACACTCACAGGTGGGAAAAAGACAAAATCTTGCACTCTATATCTATGAAACTTTGGTGTGTTAACATTCATAGAGCATTCTTCAGTAAATATGATTGCAAAGTACTTATCTTACAATTAATTTTACTTACAATTATTATAGCTAAGTAAATTAACTAAATTTGAATGTAATACATGTCATAAACGTGCTTCTTTCAGTTTCATTAATGTTCATTCAATTTTTATTTGTCTATTGTTAAATGAACAATCTTTTGAACCACATAAGTTAATAAATATGAAAAAAAATTCGTAAATAATAAATTTCTTTTTTTAAAAAAAGAAAACCATCATTTCTCTGAAAAACATTTCAACTCTAGCATAGGTTGTGCATAAGTACTTTTTCTTATTAGGATACAATGCAGTGAGCACTGGAACATTGGTTTATGGCTGTTACCATATTGTACATGCCTTCAAAAGATAAAAACTGACTGCAATAATAGCCAATCATACTTTCCTCTGAAGCTGGGTGATTGGAAATAGTTGATAGGAGAGCCGTTCTCAAATGTTCTAAGAAAAGGCAAAAATTAGCAGTTTGCAAGGGATCCACACCTGGGTACTTGCTGATCCCCAACCAGGGGGGAACTTAGCCCGTACATCTGTATTATACAATGTTATTAAAAGTTGAAGGTTGTTTTTAAAACTTTATCCCCCTGGCTTAAAAGCAGTGGGGGAATTGCGAGGGTGCGAATGTCCGTATGTATGTGTGTGTGTTCCACTTTGGGAGGTTTTAGTTTTTCGCGTCTCCAAACAAGTCTGATTTAAACCAGACTGGGTTAAGGTGAACATAGGGATTCCTTCCTATGTGATTCGATGTTAAAGGTCATGGACCAAGGTCAAAGGTCATCTGAGGTCATGTTACAGTTGGTTAGTTTTCATTTTAGGGTCCGTCTTTGAAAAGGTGATTGAAGTCCGATACAACCTAGTTGGTAAATAAAAAGGTGCAATGCGGGTTCCTTCATGTTGTTGAGTCAAAGGTCACATACCAAGGTCAAAAGGTCATATGCGGTCATGTTCCACTTTGGAAACTAAACCAACGTGTTTATACTGCTTACTGGCCAGGGGGATTATGCCAGGTTTTTTTTGGTTTTTAGAATTAGTGTGGAAGAGTCAAGATGAGTGGGTGCAGAGAAGACTAGCAAGTAACCAACAATTTGCCAGTTATAAATGCAGCAGGAATATACAGTAGTAGCAATCACTGTAATTTTTTCTTGATAGGCATCGCATCATCCGCCGGTTTCAGTGTTGCCATGTGCCATTAGCAAGAAAGACACTCACTTCAGAAGGAAATTAGCATCAAAACCAAATTTGGGGCAAATCAATGGAGCTATACATACAGGAAATTTCTATAGAAATACCCAGGTTGAGTAAGCCATCTATATGTGGTGGTATGCAACGATTTAGGTACAAGTACAAATGATGACATTTTACACCTGCCCCTCTTGACAAGAGTAGATATCTTTTTAGTGAGGAATGTTGTTTCACATTGTCCACAGAGGAAATTGAATATATACATAGAGTTTTGCACATTCCATCTCCTCACTGGCATCCGTAGCCAGGGAACCAGCCTGCTTGAATTCTCCCAAATTGTGCAAATTAAGCGTTTTGAAGTACATACTCAAGTATTCTTTTTGGTATAAATGGGCAGAAAGGAATGGGGGAGTTAGAAGCCAATTAGTTCCGACCTTCCCTTAACTGTTTCGATTTGTGTATAGAATGGTACTGTTGGATCTGCATTGGCACCATAGCAAATTCAATTGGACCATGATGACTTATATCCATCAATGTAATTCTCTTGTAACTTGTGCATGGAGTAGCAAAGTCAAGTAATCAATAGTTTATTTTTCCATAGTGAAAACATTTTGAATAACAAAAATAGGCTATCCAAAAAAATCGGGTAAAGATTTGACCAACAAATTATTTGTTTTTTAAATATAGCAAATACCCAGGTTTCAAGCCCAGTTCAGTTTGGCAGTTTATGCATGAAAAATCCACAATATAAACGAAGTATTTTCAAGTATTTTTATGCATAAATGGATTGCAATTTGGCATCAAATGTCTTTGACACACAAGAACGTCCAAACAGCCCCTTGTATTGTCTAGTTTTCAGAGAAGTTATTTATTTTACAATCCCCAGTATTGACTGTTTTAGAATTGTAATTTCTCACAGAACATTGAAATTGTATCATATTGGACAGTGTTGCCTTAACAAGTTTGGCAGCTAATTGTAATATTTGACCCCCCACCTTACAGCAATGAGAAGAATTTTAAAAAAAAAATAAGTGTTAATACTGAAACATATTTTAAGGAACTGGTTGTGGCAAAATTTCTTAGGAATTGGGACTGTACCAGATTGGGTTTTTTTCAGGTCTTCAATTGTTTAATCTTGAAATGTCAATTTTGGTGAAAATTGCCAAAAAACATGATATAATGGACAATCAAGTTGTGGTAAGGGTACTTTGGAAAAAATACTGTTAAATTGCAACTTTCCATACTAATTACGTAAACAAATAAACCTAATTTGGTGGGTATTTGCTATCTTAAAAGGATAATTACGATACTCCTTTAGAGGACACAGTATCATGATGACAACTATCTCTGCTAGCTGCTCATTACTTTCAATTTTGCCAAAAATGAGTTTTAAATGTAGGTAGGCGAATGTATTGTCAACCAACAAAAAACAAAATTTACATTTACTTGAGTGGATATTTATCAGCCAGTGATGTTGTTGAATAGATTTAAATATACAAGTCGGGAAAGCGCTCAATCGGGCGATCCTGTCGCTAAATCAGGCGACCTCGCCTTCCTAATGCGGCGATTTTATACGCCAAATTCGGCGACCACAGGTTTTTCTGGATGGTTAGCGCTCGATATCACAAAAGTACCACTGACTTCAAAGTTGTTACATCGGATTTGGGTAACAGCTTACAAATACGTCCTAAATCTCACCGGGTCACTAAAAAATCTTCGGGTCCATTCCTTGAATCATTCGGAAGAAAGAGACGGCAGTCCTGGTTGTAACACGATTTTCTTAGTAGTTAAAATCAAGCCTGTCAGAAAACACGAGCACTTTGGGGTACACTGACTTAACCAGCGTGATCGGCCATGTTTCGGAGCATGGAATACGGGTGTTGCCAGATTTTTCGCCGAATTCTTCTCTCCTCTAAAAGTAGAAAATTGCCATTACCAAAAAGGTTGCATCAAATCCGCCCAAAGGTGCATCAAATCCACCAAATTCCACCAATTTGTTACGCGGCCTGTCTTGTCACCCGGCGGTCTCGTCAAGCAAGTGCCTGCTTTTGTAAATTGAAATGATCATAAGACTCAGATTTAAAAACAATAAAAGGTAATGAAATAAAGAAAAAAAATACATTTAAAGCAAAAAGTAACTCCAGAGCCTGGAGACAGTCAAGTTGGCGTTGTGCACAATGCGTGACCAAAAACTAATCGTTTATAGGGGGGGGGGGGAGCTGGGAAAAATAAAGCCCGCTAAAATTTATGAAATAGGCGCTGCGCGCTGTGGTTGGTTTTGCTTAGAGGAAACCTTTATTGTTTTAGGATATTTGACAATAATAGACCACTACGATTATGCCGATATATACTTTTATTGGGTGACGGCAAATAATGTAACATCATATTTCACTTGACCACAATCCCAGGGCGGTTATGGTTATACCATAATTAATCCTTTATCGTGACTCTTCCTCTTTTTCATCCCTCATCATTCTCTTCACCTTCAGACGATTATGCCCTCTCGACTGCGAAGCTGACTCTGCCAGAGAACTTGCTCTAATGTTCTCAACATCATGGTAGAGTTTATATATATTGCTTGGTTGTGCTATTCTTTAACTCACGAACTCTTTTTTCCATAACAGAAGTGCATCTGCTGCCATGAGCTGGAAAGCGCCTCACTTCAAAGTTCAATTTGTTTATTTCCTGCTTGGGTTTTTTCTTTTATTATGTTCGCCAGCCTTATATCCTCCTCCGTGACCTCATAATTACATTTTTCAGGAGGGTCTTCCTCCAAACTGCCCCGTCTTCACAATCTCTCAGATACCGGGAATAATGGATTCCATCTGAATTCTCATTCGGAATTCCTGGGTCCAAACGATCACTGGGAGAGGGGGGGGACCATAGGTCGTTTGCCCTTTCTGCCCATTTCCCTTTCTGGTACTATCGGGCATCCATAGAGAGGAGCTCTCCGGGGGCGGTCCCGTCGCCTCACTTCTCTTCTGATGGCGTTGTGAACATGGTCAAAGCGGTTGCCAAGTTTGGCCACGCTTCTGTTGATCCCTTTCCGGATTTTCGGTTTCTGTTTGCACTTTTCTTTCCTTTCTATTAATGTGTCAGCCCTTACGACAGAAACGCCGCCAGACATTGCTGGAATTCGTCCAGGAGGTAGGAAGGACTTAACAAATTGTTAGTTTCTGCGTGAATGAAGTCTGCACCTGACCACCGTTTAAATACCCGACTGCTTAGTGAAGGACTCCGTAGATGCCATTATAATGATGCAACATTGGGGGGGCACTGAATTCGATCCATCATCTCACGGATGTGAAGTTCTTGATAGCGTGGGCTGGTGTGGTACCATATAATATTGGCGCAAAAGCTGATCTTGCAGCCAGCAGTCTGTGTGGTGGTTTTCCTGATTGATCTCTGTGTATAAGGTGAAACAGCTAAAAGAAAAGGGAATGTGATACGCCACAATGACTGTAGGTGGATCATTCACGTGATCAAGCCTACCATGATCATGTAATGTTTCGCTGTCGGCTTTTGACTTTTCCTCATATATTGGACATATGGCACAATGAGCTTCACAAGATAATGCTTATAGGAGAACAGCGAGAATCTGGCGTGATCGGTGATGGTCCACACCGTTTCTGACCACCTCCTGAGCTCGGGGGACTCTAAATCCTAGCATCTTAGTAACAGTCGCGAGTATAGGCTGCCACATAAACTTAAGAAGACACCTTGAAATGTTAATTCTATGTGGCCAGGACCTGAGTCGAACCCCAAACAAGACCTAATTATAATTTCACCGGTGAAATTTGTTCCGGGTGAATAGCGGAATGTTCATTGATATCCATATTGTTTTGGGGGAGAGAGGGAGTCCCGCGTACACTAGAGAATACCGATCCACCCGCCCCATAGGCAAGTCAGAGCCAGACTATATGGCGTGTTATCGTCGGGGAGAGTGGAGCTGTGGGTATCGCCAAGCGGGAAAGTAAAAGATAAAGAAAGGGACGGAAACTGCGATCACCGCAAAATGTGGTACAAAACGCGTCGGGGGGAAGGAATAGTGGGAAAAAAAGGGACTGTGTTCACATTGGTCTAGTCTAGAGGACTCTTTCTTACAATACGTAAGGTATTTGGAGAATTGGTATTTGGATTCACCAATGCAAGGAGGTTCGCCGACAATAATTGAAGGGGGTTCAACAGGGTGGCAAGAAGAGGGGGTCAGACCCGGGTCAGGTGCGCAAGAGGTGGAGAAAAACGGAGGAGTTAATGATGAGGTGGCCCGTGTTCGCGCGCGAGATATTGCGGATTGATTAATTATTTTAGTTCTAATAAGATTGTTAATATCATACCCATTGGTTGCTGTTGTTTTTTCGGATTATGTTTTACAGTTGGTGTGGACATTTGTAAAAGTCATTGTCATCATGAGGGATACAATGTGAGCAGATTAGAATTTCGACACACATAATTGATTTAGGCAACACGGCGATCATGGGCTCTTCTGCAATATTTACATAATCTGTAATTGTATCTTCACGCGGATGTTCGATTGAGCACGTCAATCACCTCCTCAAATACGGTTTCTCGGTATATCGACGAAACGGAACAATACATTTTGATGAAGCCTTATTTGTCTTTTATACCCTTTAAAAAGTTTCTTTTAGTGCAGAGAGATGTTTGTGTTATATAGTTGCCATGTTTTATGGATACGGGGAAACGGGCAAAGAAGGGATGAATAGGGGGAGGAAAGGCGGGAACAAGAAGTACTGGGGGGAGAGAATAGGGAAGGAGAGGCTTTGTTGAAGAGCAGAAAAGGGGCGGGGGACTGGTATTTTGAATTAGCCCTTTTTGACCATAGTCTCGACCATGATTCTCCCACTTGTCTTGCCAACTTTTTGTTCATGTCTACACTAACTATGTACCCTTCGTGGGCACTGATGGTGGGTCAGTTTTAGTTTCTCTATCATTCCACCTTTGTACTGTGAATACGCACCCAGGCGGGTCCCATCTACCAAGAAGGTTGTTACTAAGCTTTGAGTGTTTGTTTTGGTGTGGTGTGGCTATTTATATTGGACAAGATTCCTCTGGAAAAACATAATGGATGTGATGGTAGATGGTGTTCGGTTTCTGGTGTGTGCTTATAATGTTTGTTCTCACGCAGTTGCGCTAAAGGAGCACGCTTTTTTTTTTTTTGTGTGCAACATTTACACTTACAGATGTTGTTGTGGCAGCGGTGAGGAAAATTAAAAGGAGTCGTTTCGCTTTCTTAAACCACAAACTCACTATTCCACTATTTTTCTTCATAGTTTTCGAGCTGTTCTATATGTCCATATATAAATCAAGAGAAATGAGAGACCCGAGTTCTCTTGCAATTTCATTAGAAACATCTCGTTCTTCATCGCTTTAAGGTTCGTTGACCATGTTCTGCCTTCCTCGAATAGAGCATCGCGAAATTTATCAACAAGGTATGTAGGAAAAAGTATTTGGTTGTTTTGCTTTGAACAGGAGGGTCCTGGATTGTTTTCAAGATAAAGGTTTTTATGGGCACGTCTAACCATCGTCATTGGTTTTTTCAACAGCGAGATCATGATTGTTTTCAAGATCAAGGTTCATGGGACACATCATACCATGTCATTTGGTTCAAACAGGGGATCCGAATCACTTTCATCGGGAATTAAATCGGGGTTCTCCGGGACACTATACCGTCTCTATTATCAGCACGTGGTTCAAAGGGAGGTTCAAGGAGGTTCTGATTGTTCACGATCATGAGCACACCGTCACTCGTTTTGGTTCAATAGGGGCAATATTCCCTTCTTACATTTCACATATCTCTTTCCGCATGACGAATAACATCACCGATACCTCTTAATAATAAGTGTGCTTTGCATAATCTAAACAATAAACTGCAAAACATATTTATGTCTTCTAGTTATTAGATTTATTTTGAAAGAGGGATCGGTAGGATCTGCGTCTTGTTTGACCACTAGAACTGAACAAATGGAATGTTCCTCCAGCCGCATACGTTTCGTGATCAAGCACACACATTTCTTTCAGAATCAACATTGGTATGTTGTCTTTTTGAAGGGACGCGTGATGCTGGTACCTGGTGACCATCTTAACCTGAAATAATTGGAAAGGAGGAAAGGAGGAAAGTGGCATCTATACAGTATACATTTTAAACAAATGAAATGAAAACCAAAATACGCAAACATGAAATTGCAAATACGCTTTGAATTTATATAATTTGAGAACTAGCAAAATTTGTTTAATTCATATTTTACTACCTGCATTTGCCATTAATGGCATGCATAATTAGGGATTATTAACGGCATTATCGTTCGTATTATCCGAAGGACGCTATTTCGAAGGTTCGTTACCCGAAAAAGGTTCCGTATTCCGAAGGTTCGTTTATCCGAAAGGTTCATTTTTCCCCTAAGTGCGTTAACTGAAGATCGTTTATCGGTGAAAAAGAAATAAGGTTGGTGTATTCCGAAAATTGAATTAAGCTTCGTTAAGCTTATTCCATTTTCGGTTCAATGAACCTTATTTCATTGTCGGATCAACGAAAACTTCGAACCTTCAGAATAACAAAAACCTTCGGATAAATGGACATTCGGCAATAATACAAAAACTTCGGAATAAAGAACATTAATTGTTGGTACAGAACTTCGGAATAACGCCTTCACAGTAAAGGTATAAGAAAGTCCCGTATTCAGCAATTAAGTTTCTTAAACTCTTTCAAAAAAGTTTGCTGTGCCATCTTGGCAGAGAAGAAAACCTGTGCTTAACTTTTTCGTTTTTTTTTTTTTCCATATCCATTTCTTTACGTCCGTCCGTGTAGTGTGTCCATAACTTGACGCAGTTTTAAGTTTAGTTAGTCAGTTTTTACGCTTTCGTTAATATGCCGTCCTTGCGCGCTAGGTTAGTGTAAAAAACGCCGTCGCTTTAAGCCATTCGCGCGTGGGTTTGGGTTACAAGGCGATCATCAATCTCGCGCTTGACATCACTGCACGGTAGGGAAATGGAGTATTATGAGGAAAACTTTTTTGATATTTTTTGTATAAACTTGCCTAAACTTCGCAAATTTCTCAGAAAGTTCTGCTATCATGGTCAAAATGCATCTGTTAAAGAGTATCAGCATTAACTTTTCTAAAAAAGTGCTGCCATCACGGCAAAAACGTTTGCTTAACTTTTCTATCCATTTCTCTACATCCGCGCAGTTATGTCATAAACCGACGCAGTTTTACGCTCGCTTAAGATATGCTTTGTCTTTGTACGGCTATAGGGAAAAGACGACGTCGATCGCTTTAAGCAATTGCGCACGGGTTAACTAGTGCGAACATCAAATATCGCGCTGACGTCACTGACGGAGGTGGTGGGGAGTGGAAATAGGACTTTCCTCTAACTTGGATGCTAATTTTTCTAAACTTTGCTGAACTTCGCTTAACTTTATGCGAAAGTTCTGATTATCATGGTTCAAAATGTATGCTAAAAATTATTTCGCATTAACTTTTCAGAAAATTTCCTAAAACAGGTTTAAAGTTTGTAACTTTTCTACACTTTTTAACACATTAACTTTCTGCGAAGTTCTCTTATCAGGTCAAAAGGTATTTAAGATTTATTCAGCATTACTTTTCAAAAATTTTCTAAAGGTAGTTTCTAACTTTTCTACATTTTTATAAAACATAGCCATTCATGAAATGAGTTTCACTTGGTTGAACTAAAGTATGGGCATGTGCTCGACAAAAGAAGTGGCCCCCTTTGGCCCAGTTCTTCAAAGCATATCCCTGCAGAAGTCTGAGGGAATAGATTTGGAGCATCGCGATATGCCCCCAGAAGTGCAGGGATTGTGCATTTAATCCAGGTGCATTCGGGGAGTTGCCTATCCGCCGGATGTCATACTGGATACCACAAATGGCGCACTTGTTTTTATAATATTTTTTGGCGCGTTCGCTCTCCTCTGCCAACCCAGATGGTCCGCAACATCATCACGATGGGGTTGTGGTTGGATGATGCGTTTTCTCGGACTTGGTGTCGCTGCGGTCAACGTTTGATCCCCCGGAGTTGGATAGTCTTCCTTGCGGCTATCATTTGGCTGGTCACCAGATTCAGGTTGAGCTGCTTGAGGTTTTTCTTGGCGTCCTGCAGCTTCCGCGTAACCGGGACTGGAGTAGCTTCTCCTTGCCTTCTCCCAATTTGGTATTATGTCTATGGAAAATTCAGCCCAGTGAAATTATGTAGAATTTGGGCAGAGTTGACCAGGGACTTTTGATCGCGTAAGTAAGCATCGTACGGTCCTTCCCACCGCCTCACTTGGGGGCAAATGTTGACCTTTCCCACGTGGATGTTTGGCGTCTTCCTCTTTCTTTTTTTTTGGGGAACATTGTCTGGAGGAGGAGCATTTGCATCTGGATGAGGATCTGCAGCTGGCATATCTTGGTGGAGAAGGCTCTCTAGGGGAGAAGGATATCTAGGGAGAAGGATCTCTTGATGGAAGGTCTTGGTGGTGGAGGAGGATCTCTTGATGGAGGAATGGGGGGAGGAGGTGGAGCATCAGCCATTTCGGTAAAATCTGGGAGATTAAATGGAAAGATTGTGCTCTATTCAATTTTTACTGGTCTATGTCTACCTTAATTACACAAAGCCTAGTAAGAAGGAAATAGGTTTCTTATGAAAAAGGCTTAAAGAATCTAGACGCTAATACTAATAATATGGTACAACACTTTATAGAGCTACATGGATGCCTATTTTTTTTTTCACTTTATATAATAAGGCCTAGATAGGCCCGCATGCATAGGCCTATGTGAATGTTTTTGTTTAAATTTTCATTTCACGTTTTAATGGTATACATAAAAAACTTAAGATAACAATGTTAAGATAGAATAAGTCTATATATGTTTAAGGAAGATATTATACGTAATATAGGCCTACATCACCTGATACGATTGTGCCCGAGATCATGCATGCATGATTGCATGATTGTCAGGCCTACATACGGCATATGGCAGTGACAATAAATATTACCCAAATACAATGCCATCTTTTACATAAGTTTGTGGCATAAACACGTCATAAGTATTTATTCTTCCGTCAACGAGAAAATACGGGTATTAACTATCGTTATTCAATGATTTACTCGATTTACTCGCCTAATTTTCTTGAATTTGCAATCCAGTGCAACGAGTTTGCGAAAGGAGCTTGGCACCCGATGTGCAATGGGCGACATCCGGAATTCGATATCGCCCAATGCGCAGCTGCTTGAGGTACACGCAATTCGGCGAGCAGGGCGAAACGGACAATAGTCGTACTAAAGGCTACAAAATCAATGATTACAATTACATAATTTTATTGTGTGTAATAACTTTTATTATTTCAATCATTCACGACGAATGTAATTACTTTTCATAGGTGAAACCCATGATTTTCAATAACACGCAAAGAAACGTCTACTTATTCTGGCGATCGCCCGATTGAGCGGCTTATCCCCGACTGTACAACATGTTTTTACACTGGGGCCATTTCAGGAATGTATACTGGCCATAGCTTTATTACTAAGCTATTACATCCTGTTGATAATAACTAGAAATTGAAAGTATTTGGTATTGCAGTGCTATTCACTATACAATAGGACTCTTTTTCTTTGTCAGATATTTGTATTGCTAGGTGATTTACATCAACCATTGACCTCTTCTGTATTCGGTATGGTGTACCATTACCAGTTCAGTAAAGTCACTAGCTGTGTACATATCCTTGAGTGGAGAGAGATGGCTAGATCACTATGGGGAAACACTCATTACAATGGTAGAAATAATGTGCAAGCTTACATTGTACCAAGGTAACAGTTTGATAGTATTATATAATTTTTGGTCCATGGCAACGTCATATTGTGATTGTTGCCAAATAGTAACATTGATTTTTTGA
The DNA here is from genome assembly GCA_023653785.1 of Ophioderma brevispina. Classification (NCBI taxonomy): domain Eukaryota; kingdom Metazoa; phylum Echinodermata; class Ophiuroidea; order Amphilepidida; family Ophiodermatidae; genus Ophioderma; species Ophioderma brevispina. The sequence continues at coordinate 25,814 of JAMKCH010036263.1, forward strand.
AAGCTTGTTTTGTGGAGTCTTAATGCAATATGACATGGTCCAGTTATATGATAATAATATTCATTTTATAAAATCAGTGATATGTTCAAATTCTAAAAATGTGTGTTGATATCCTGATCGAAGTAAGATTTGATAATTAGAGGAAAAGGGAAATTTGAGGAACTAAAAGATTATCTCCAACAAGACACAAAATGGAGAATTTTTTTCACTTTAAATTTTTCAATGATATTCAAGCTATTGTTTGCTTTCATTGCCATTTAGTGCACACACATTGTCTAACATTCTTGTGATTTATGTAGGTTGATTTATTTTCTTACTATATATATTAGAAATTAAAGAGTAATGTTTTTGTGTTACCTGACTGATCGGGAGTCTATAATAATGGAGAGGAAAACTCGCCCCATGTATAGTGAGTCCTTGGTCCGGCTATCCGCTCAATGTTGAGGCAGTATTCAAATATATGGTGGACTTGATTAGGGCCTGATAAGAGTGATCCAATTGTAACATTACATGTTCAATGATGCTATTAAGCAAGATTGAAATAATAAATTCGAAGATAGTAAGCTATATTTATCTGATAAGTATTCTTTTCTTTTTTTCTTTCTTTTTCTTTGCCTGTTTTTAAAAGATGAGCGCGATTTGTTATATAACTTGCCGTATATGTTACAATCACAACATCTGTAGGCTTTTTGTGCCAGTGTACTTCATTATCATAACCATGTTATCCCCACACTGTGCAGGGGCAATAAAACGCGGTATCCCTGGCTTTTGTATGTGTCAATACAGGGTGTCCCAGAAGATTAGTACCCCCATCGATACCCAAATGTTTTATTTTTTTTTCTCATAGAACTCAATAACATTAGGTAAGCTGGTTTAATTGTCCAACTTCATTAATACTGTAACTTTTCATAAGAATTTTAATCGTGAAAATCGGACTAACCACAGTGAAAATACATACTCATGTGTGTTAGAGTGCCCTGATTCATCCTTTGGCAAATGTGAACAAAAATGCATGTGTGTGTTACCCCTCGACTTTACCAAGCCTTTTTTGCATCACATTATCCTCTTTTGGAAATCTCTCTTATTAAGCCCTTGATACTTTTGATTTGTAGCCAATAGATAGCTATGGTAATTCTCTTTCCCTTGATACCAGGATAAGTACCAACCAGCATCCCTGTATGGCATCACTGCGTCATAAAACCATTAGGCAGCAAATAATTGTCAATTCTCAGAACACCAGTCACAATAGCGAAAATTCCATTTTGCACCAAAATATTAGGACTAATCAGATTTTAAGCGGGTTTTTGCTCTAATCATGGCAAAAGACGCTTTTTATATAAACAGAGGGTTTTAGTGCTTTCCTCTGCAGAAAAGTACCATAAGAGAATAGGCCAAGGCTTGTGGGCAACCACTGCACGACTGTCTAGCGAGGTTTTTGACATCCATTTTGACGTCGTACTGTGCATATTAGTACTCATTTTGGGATCGAAGGAAAGAGGAGACCACAGCTCTCATTGTACACACTCAACGTTTTTTGAGTGTTTAATAACGAATTCCCCAAGGGAACTAAAGCATGTTGTAAAAAGCTGCCAGGAAAGAGGTAAAAGTACACATACATTTTTTTTCACTTAGCCCAAAGGATTAAATCAGCACCTCTAACACCATTGAGTGAATTTTCACTTTGGTTAGTCAGATTTTCACGATTCCAAATTCTTA
>JAMKCH010036264.1:0-14918 GCA_023653785.1 Ophioderma brevispina
TTGTCATTGCACACTGTTCCCCATCCTCAATGGTTGTAGCTATTCATTACAAAGCGGAAGATATAACTGACGCCATTACCAAACACAAAAGGCAAAGGCTATTCGCCGGACTAGTCTGGCGAATAATACCGCAAAGGCTATTCGCCGGACTAGTCTGGCGAATAATACCGCAAAGGCTATTCGCCGGACTAGTCTGGCGAATAATACCGCAAAGTACGCTATTCCCCGACAAATTTACGGGAACAAGCCAATAATTGTCGCGTATTTAACTCTGTACTGGGAAGTGCTCTGTAAATGACACATTAATGTCATTAGGGCCCTAATGTGCCGTCTGGTGAAACACTATTCAGCTGACATACGATCCCGGGGGGTCACTCACATATAAAAGTGCTACCCATGCTTGTTAATCAACCCTCAAAATAGACCCATATTGGCGTAACTGGTGGTAGTTCATTTGATACCCTTATTTTTATTGGCGTATAAGTGTTATAATTTCATACCCAAAATGGCGTAATATAACTTGTTCGTACCCATAATGGCATCGACAACCTCGCCCCCCCTCCCCCTTTACTCCATCAAAATGGAGATTTGGTATCAGAAGAAAGTTCATATTTTCTCATTACCCCAGTGAAATTTTATGCCCAGGAAATGTTTCCTTTTAGTTTTATGAACAAAAATGTCTCACAAGTGTGGTATGCCACCCCTGAAACTGCCTTTGTTTAGTCCATAAGCCAGTCTGCCTGCATGGAAGGCACTTGAAGCTAAGGAGACTGTTGGACCCAAACCTCAACAAAGCTCCATATCGGGCAGTTAGCAGATCGCCTAGGAGCTTCAGAGGCATAGGTCTATCAACTTTTAGTCTATAAATAAAAACTGACAAAATCTATTCCAACTGTCCAGCAGGGTACCAAAGGATGGATCCAAAAGGATACAAGAGTGACACACCAACATGGGATACAGATGTTACTTGAAATGGGGAGGCACTTGGAGCTAAGTGGACTGTTGGACCCAAAGCTCAATATCGGGCAGTTAGGAGGTCGCCTAGGAGCTTATCAGAGGAATGGGTCTAAATACTTTGTCTTTTTACTTTAAGTGGAGACTAAAATTATAGAGTAAAAATAATAGGAACAAGCAGTCATTGGAACAAGATTGAATTTTCTTCTGAAAGTATCATGATAGTGATGCATTTTAATAACTTCAGAAAAGTATTACTAACTCTTTCAAAACTGGTCATCTATACTATTTCAACCCAACTTCAGTAATATGAGAAGAAAACAAAGATATTTAAAGTGTAGAAATAAAATAAAACTATTGAAGATTCCCTTTTCCCTACTGGTATTGTTGAATAACACTGCCGCAATCGTTAATCACAAAACAGTCTCTTACACAATAATAACACTGTGCTTGATGACAATGGGCTATCAATGGAAAGGCACAAAATCAAATGCTGGTATCAGTGAAAATCATCGGGAATGTAAGTCGGGTTTTTAATCACTTGATGTTGCTTCTGACTTGTGTAGTTTCTGGCCAATTTTAAGGAAAAATAACATTCAAAAGGTGGAGTTATCATGGATAAACATTAAGAATTTTATTGGTCAAATATCTAAGAACTTTTCTGGCAAATTATTTAAGAGCTAGAGGTTGCAATGGAAGAAAAAATACGTCTTTTACTGGCCGATATATACCTAGAAAATATGACCCTTACTGGCGAAAACTAAGGTTTGAAAACGAAGCCCTAAACGTCGAAAGAGCCAAAAATGGACCCCTTATTTTAAAAAACGTCAACGACGACATATACTCAAAATCCGACCCATTTTCGATGTTTTTATATAACGCGGATTCTGCACTTTTATATGTGAGTGAACCCCCCGCGACGATCAACTTGTGCATGGTAATTCGGAGGTTTGGTGGACATTAAAAGGCCTTATAAGAGGTCTAGGCCCTACTTTACACACACATGCACTTGCAAAAGTTGCAAAAGTGAGGTCATCCAGCCATGTTGGTCGGTGGTGGTGCAAGAAATTCCCCGCCCATTGAAGAAAATCCCTGCCCTTTTCCTTCCCCCATTTTGCACTTCTCTGCCTTTCTCGATTGGCGGCGCCAGATTTTTTGTAGTGGGGCAAAGTCCGTCTGAGGGGAACAAATTTTGCCTTTAAATTAGTTTTTTTTGGCCCTTTTTTGTTTTTTTCGGGGGGGGGGAGGTGGCATATTAATGTTCCTGACTGGGGGTTTTGCGCCCCATGTCCCCCTTGGCACCGCCACTGCCTTTCTCCGTCCCTTTTTTGGCAATCCTGTATTTTCGGGGGATAGGCCTATTATTTTACTTAGTATGGCCTAGCCTACTTGCTAACTGTAATTTAGAGGTGTATAGGCCTAAATAATTGCTACTAGGAGCACAAAGCCTGTATTTTAGGCCCAAATTATTTTTGGAGCGATTTGGCGCAGCGGTTCTTTCCTCGCCTTCATGGAAAGTCGGGTTCAAGCCCTTGGCTGGGCCCCGAAATTCTGGTGACTTTAGTTTCTAGTCCATAACAGGTTTCCTCTGCATCTAAAATCGGACATCTTCCGTGTATTTGATTAAGATTGTGAACATGATGATGTAGGCCCGGGAATGTAGGTCCTGTGAATTGAAATGAGGAAAGTAAAATAGGAAACGGGCACAAATAGCCAAAATGGCTGATAACGTCCAATAAACCACAAAAAAAAAAAAAACATTAAGAATGTAAACCTAAACCTCACCCTATAAACCTAGGCCCTAGGCTATACCTAACCCTTAATCTAATTGAATTAATCTCCCCCCCTCAAATCTCGCCTCAATTCCACTGGAATGACTTATCCCAGTGGGGAAAGGGCATTCTCGACGGGGGACAACTCACATTAATGGAGCTACCTCAACCAACCCCAAAACGGACCCATCAGCGATCGTTAATTTGCTCGCCTAAACAGCGTAACTTCGACATAATTCAAACCCCCAAAAAAAAATGTGCGATTAACCAAAATTTTACCCTAAGTGGCGTATCTCTATGTTTCAAAATTGATATCCATTATGTCGAAATAACTGTACAATACCCCTATTTGCAAAAACGTTGTCGACAAATCTGTTGGCCAAAAATACACCCTTTTTTCGACGTTTATAACGCGGATGAGTAGCTCCATTATATTTGATTATGACCCCCCGGGGATTCCCCCCCTCTCCGTCAGAAGACTCGTACTCGTCCCCAACGAGATGCCCCAAAATAAATGGACCAACCTAATGTACAGAATTACGTAAACCTACAAAAATCTGGCATTTGCCCCCCCCATGACAGGTCTCCCCCCCCATGACAGGTCCCCCCCCCAATTGCAGACCATAGTAAAGCTACTGCACTGGATCCTACAAGGTGAGGCAAAACATGGAAGCAAGACTGAAGTAGGAGCGGTTGGCGAATGGGGGAGGGGGTCTTGGTTGTAACAACGCATCACCATCCGAAATAGGAGTTCACGATTCATTACTCTTAGTTGTCTAAGACATTTATTGCGAGTAGTCAATCTGATGATCTAACACCCGACGGGGGTTTGAATTTCGTGGCAATAATAGTGCTAACACCGTGGTCTGGAGTGGATCAAAATAATGTACAAAATTTGCTTGTATCTATAGCAGCACTTGAACATTGATATGCTTGCAGAAATTCTATATATTTTGTGTAGGTACACAATCTACTGGTTGTTTCCTTTCAAAATGGATTAAGCACTAGTACGTTTTAATGAATTTCAAACCATTATATAAGTCTAACTAATCATACTACCGAAAAAGTGTGATGGTTACACTATATTGGCAACTGAACCCCTTCAATTGATCGGATGACTGGATTCAGAATGGCACATGCGCATATTTTCTTTGGAAGATGGTTAATAAAATTTCTATCTCTACTGAAGATTGCCTTATGTATGTACCTCGGCAGTGTGGTGTCCTTATGTTTGGTTGACCGATCAATTAATTTTTGGTACACGTTTAAGGAATCATAACCGAGTTGTTTTAATATATAGCATAATTATATATATATATATATATATATATATTATAGTTACCACAGTCGGGTGTAGTCGCATGCCCGTAAAAAGGCCAAAGGCCAAAGTTTAACGCTATTGTCTGATATAATCCTTGACATAACAAATAAGAGTCAATAGAACATCCCAGAAATGATGGGCTCTTCAATCAGTGCTTCTCATCTATATATAATATATATATAATATATATAATATATAAAACCCTAATATCGCACCTTTGGGAGACACTTTTTTTGTTATGTACTAATGATACCTTAGGGAGACATTTACTGTCTCCCTAACGTTTCCTTTAGAATTGCGGTTTTTTCAGGGGTCAAAGGAGATGTATATTATTTATGCAAATGAAGAGTTCATCCACTAGAATAACAAAGGATATGAATATTAATATTTAAATAACCTAGAAGAAGCCTCATTATAAGCTAATGAATATTTAACTGTCCTCCCTAATTTGTAATACCATTTGTCGAAATATATATCTATCTATCTATCTATATTATCTATATATATATCTATATAAATATATATATATATATAATATATATATATATATATATTTGGACTCGAATTGAACCATCGGGCGAAAATATTAATATTCATTAGTCTATACTGAACCTTACCCTTTCTTATTAATTCTAATTAATTAATATTCATAGCGTGTTGTTAGCTAATGAGATTATCTCCTCATTTTTGCATAATTATATCATTTCTTTTGACGGAATAAAGCGCAAACAAAAGATAACGTAATGTCGAAAGAAACTTTCAATCCTAACGTAAAAGTCTAGGTTTATGTAATAGACAATTTCGCCCGAAGCGGTAGGATATAGTGAATATATAATATTTATATATATAGAGATTATCGGGTATCCCGTCTGAAGATCGGATACCCTTTGATCGTAAGTGAGGGTATTCCGTGAAACTCAGAGTACGTGCCTTTTCCAAGGTCTATACTTTGTAATTTATATATATATATATCTTATATATCTATATATATATATATATAATATATATATATATAATATATATATATATATATATATATATCTATATATATATTATATGTGTATATGGTATATGATTATCATTCCATTCCAGCAAACATAAGGCTATGCACCATGTGCAAAAGGCTACTAATCAACAAGTGTTTTTCATGATTTTTATGTTTAAACTGCACTTGTCAGAAAAACCGCCGAAAGAACCAAGTTTATCCAATTTGGACTCAATGTGTAAGTACGTTGTTCGGTTTTAATACGTCAAGTTTGCTAATATTTGCATCAATTCACATTTCTAGAAACGGGGACAGTTCGGTCAAAAACTCATAATGCAATAAATTCGCCCTGTGGTTCTCTGTGTTTTTGTAAGTAATTGCAGAAACAAATGCCATCACAAATTTGCAAAAATTGTCTAATTGGGCTCGGTAATTGCAAGTTTTTACTGGGTCCAAAACACCGAGCCTGCACTCTTTTAAATATTAGAAGTGGGTCTCCCTCCCTGAAAAAAAAAATGGGTTGCACCACTTGTTAACAGAAAAAGCTTATTGGCATCAAATTTCAAATGAAAACAATTTTTCTAATGCAAAGGTAATGAACTTGTTTATTTGCATACAACATCTAGTAACAAAACTTACAAAGCAAAATTTTTCTGATCACTGCTTGAACCTACTTTGTGGCTAACTCAGATGGTAGGCCTACGACCCATTGGAGTTGTACTGTGAAGTCCCACCAAAATCACAATTCTTTTTAAAAGTGCCTGCATTGGCCAATGTCTGACTAACCCAAGTAGCTATCCGTGAGTTGTGATGTTGTAGGAAATAGTGACACTAATGAATTTACCTTAACAAATTTAAGCATCACAACACAAACAACCATTACTATATGTATATATACATACCCAATCACTGAATATCTTGAGTAGTAGGCACCATGTTTTGATAATGAAAGCTCAACTCCAAATTGAAATCCTTGATAAGAACAACTTACACCCGCAGTTGATATATTTTTTAAAATTAGCACACATAATACAAAAACACATTCATGTAGTTTTAAATAAATATAAACAACATTTTACACCTCTTCATCTGGACGGATTGTGAATATATAGCTTTGGTTTATTGTTTACACAACTAAATAACTAACACTACTACAGTAAAACTAAATACTTAGTATTAAGAAGGAAAAGTAACATTGTGGGCAACCATTGTTGTTCTGGTCCATTTTTTATGATGTGAGAGCACATGATACAGTGTCAACCGTATCATCCTATTACCCCCCCCCACGCCCTTAGCTCTTAGCAAAATTTCGTTTTGGGTTGTCGCTTGATTGTCAACGGGCAATTGGGAAACTCCTATGTGGGCCTGTATTAAGCGTACATGTACTGTTCAACGATTAATTTACTGGCATAACACAAGTTTTCTTCCTGTACTAGTGTGCTATATTGTTGGCTTAATGGATGGGATACCATATTTTTTCAATTGAAAAATCGCTAGGTGGGGCGCTTATAGGGGCATATGCTTAATGACGCCTACGTACAAATTTTGCCAAGAGATAAGTGTTAAAAGCAAATCCTCAAATATTTGAGACTAGAATATAGGCTGAATGTGCATGGCACCACATCGTATACATGATCGATATCAGTTCCCTTAACACCAGAACTGTCTTCCTCACTTGGCGAATAGGATTTATACCCACTATTATAGTATTATTTGCTCCATAATTAATGCCAGAAGTGCTTTTTCCATTCCAATTAAGTAGCGTAACAATAACATAGACTGTTCTGACCCTACTTCGGATTTTTTGATTTTTCGTCTTTAACTGAACTTTCACACTTTTTCTCAAAATGGCCATTTTGGGATGTATTACAGTTCTGGTTTTTAGGGGACGATTCAAATCTTTCAAACAAGATAAAGACTGCACATTTGAACATTTGCAAGGTACTGTCTGTTATTTCATGGTGCATGCCTTACACAATCATCTTATCCATACAAACATACATTTTGCTTATGAAACAACAGATTCCTTTGAAACGTTCCCACAAACTGGGTTTTAATCAAATATTTGTGAGGTTTTGTAAAAACATTGTCTCCAAGTGAGTACCTGGAGTGCACTAGGTTCCTCTCGTACCAATACAACCATTGTTCAATTCTTTACAAACTCTATACCATAGATTAGAAAAATACAATTACAATTTAAACTTACATGCACATCCAACAGTTACGTCAAAATTAGCACACATAATGATAAAAAGCAATCAATGCAGCCTGATCTACATAATCCAAATGCCAATCAATTTGACATATGTGTGTAGCACCTTTTATATATATAAAATTAGTCATTTAATGTAATATGATAATGAAAGCACACAAGTCCCCCGATTCACCTACTAATATGATCGGCATAAGTCAAAACTAGCACACACTCAAAAAAAAAAGGAACTGACCAAACTGATCCAAATAAGTTTTGTACCGATTACTTGGGAGTCTTGACATTATCTTCTCATTACCCTCTCGGTGGCCTGTATGATTCATTTTTTTAACTGTTTATTTACGTTATTATTATTTTGAAATTCCTACTTCATTTAATCTTCAATTGTTCGGAGTTATTTACCATAAGGCCCAGGCCATTCCAGAAAATAACACCACTCTATTGGGGCTTTTAAAACAAAAATACAGAGCACAGTCTCTCTCATTTGAGACCTCCTAGTTATGAGATTTAAATTGTCCAATCTTTACCCCTGCTGTAAAACTGACAGCTTTAGGCCACTTGCAATGTGACGGCTTGGTTTTGCTTCATTGTCACAGTGCACTTACCACCATGAGTGTATTAGGTTTGGTAGGCACACTAATGCGGCCGATCAATTTGAATCCTGAACCCACCCTCCTCAAGCCACGACGCATGAGCGACGCGATGTTTCGGTCGGCTATTTTTTTTTTAAAGTGAAGTTCTGAACGTGTGTTTGTTTTCAATTCACCGATGAAGATTTACCTTAGATTTGAAAGGCGGAAGTGAAGCTGTTTTTCGCATGTTGTTTATTTGGGTGAAGTTGGTTGAATACTACACAATACCTCAGGGTTGAAACAGTGTCGATTCCTGAGGACTTCCCATGGCCACCGGCTGGCATGTCCCACCATACAAACTTGTCCCTATACCGGGGACCACTTTACATGCACTGGCAATGTTTCCCTACCACCAGCCCGTCCGCCAGCGTAATTAATGTCGTGAGCCCCATCATGATCAAATAATTCTGAATGAAAATGGACTTCTGGAAAGTGCCGATTGAGGGTTACGGAAAGTAAACAAATATCATGAAAACGGATCGTATTAAAGTTATACCAGTTTGAATTTGTGACAAATTGGGGGACAATTTTTCTAAATTAAAAAATTTTTGAAATTATATATTTATACAAGAGAAGGTGAATGGTAATTCTTTGAGGTTTGACTTACTTTTTTGCTATGGTGAAACTTGACAATTTTGGCTCAAGTTGTGAAAACTTGAACTAACACATTTGTCACTTAGGTGAAACTTGTGGCGAATCTTGATCTATCCGAAAGAGTTGAAAGTGAAGCTTCAACTATGAAAAAAAAATAATGAGGGATGTTGACTGTCGTTTGGATGATGCTTTGCTATATTTTCTGTGACAAGTGAAGTGGTGGCGAATCTTGACGTTGCAAATACATTGGCACAGGTGAAGATTGGCGAGTGCTTGAGGAGGGTGGGTTCAGGATTCAAATTGACGCCTGCATAAGTTTTAAGAATATTGTGCAAAACAGTCGGACACGATGTTCTAATATTTTCACATACCTGATTTCATCTAAACAATGGTTTAATTTGTATGTCAACTTTTTTTAAATGAAACCAATTTCACAATTTTCAGCCTCAGATAACCTTTGTATGTGACATGACCTTTGACATCATTAACATATGAAGATTCGCATGTTGCATCTTGGACACAATTTTGGAAAGTGTGTTTGTATCAAAAATTGGACAAAACAAAAAGTGTGTTCTAAATGTTTGGCAGTCCTGGACTGATTCACTGAACCACAAATGATGTATCCACAAGGTCGCTCAAATGGCCAATGTCAAATAAAAATGTAGCATTAACCTGCACATATATGTATATATACATTAATATATAAAACAGATGTATCACAAATTCACATAGTTGTCCACAAACTAATTAGCACCAACGTTACCCTGAAACTCAATGAAAGCACCTGGAATATATTAAGTACCTGAAACTCGATGAAAGCACCTGGAATTAAGTACAGCATGTGTACATTATATTTACTAAGTGTTTTCTTAGTAGTTATCTACCATATCTTTTAAAGTAAACCAGATAAGAATAAATTTTAGAACCACTGTAACTCCTTAACGCTTTTACATTTATATGATAAAAATTACATTGTTATTCTAGAGACAAAAAAATCTAGTTACTACTTTTTCAAATTTTTGAAATATTGCTGATTTTTAATATGGACAACAATGTGTCAAAATTTGCTTTTTTACCAAGTTTGACTTATTTTTGGCTATAAAACAAGTTTAGAGGCCTAAATAAATCAAAAATTTGAAAAAGTAGTAACTAGAGTATTGTCTCTGGAAAAATAATATATAACTTTTATTATAATTCGATAAAACTGTAAGGAGTTACAGTGGTTCTAAATTTTTGGCAGGGAAAAGTGTGTATTTGGAATATTTTGCGAAATTCTGAAGATGCCATTGCATTCCTTGAATCATTCCTATTCTAAAGATATATACATTTATGTACCTATTTGTTTTACTTTAAAAGATATGGGGAAAAGGATTTTATGTGAAATTGATCCTTCATGCACCCTTCAAAAGATTACACTGAATATTATCATCAACAACTTTACTAGTGTTCATTATCTCGGCTCCTACATACATAATCTAAACATGGATAACTAATTTACACAAGTTCTGTATTTGTACAACGGATTTAAACATTTGGATGAAGGCAAATATGATAGGGTGGAATTTATGGAATACAAATGTGCTAACTAAATTTGCTACTGCAAATAAATGAAAACATCGCAACATTATACCGTCACCATAACAGCCATATGAATTTTCAGATTTAAAACTGAAATGGTATTTTTTGGAAGTCAGGATTTCCACAACTTTAATTTTGGCCCGTTTTTAGTCTTTTTGTCAAGTGTCGCACACATTTTCAGATTTTTTTAGTAAAGTGCATTCTTATGGCTGCTTAAGGATATGTGGGATTTTGCTTAGTCTCATTAGCTAGCAGTTTGGTTGCTAATGCTTTCAGTTTATCTAGCAATTTGGCTGCTGTCAAGTCTAAAGCAGGCTGCAACGGTGATTAGCCAATTCACCTACATAACCTTAAAACCAGAACTGTCCGTCCAAAAATAACATTTTGAGGAAAACATGTTCAATTTATGCTGAAAAAAAATCAGAATATCCAAAGTAGGTCATAACTCAAACTTAAAAAGATTGGTCACAGACACTTCCAGCATAGCTGAAGGATCAATAAACTACTACAATAATGGGTATCGCTCAATTTATCAAAAATATCAGTCCTGGTTTTAAGGGGACAATATCTATGCCTCTTCATCTTAGTTAGCACCTACATTACACTTTCATATAAATGCTCAAGGCAATTGAATATATAATCAGTACAGGTCTCACTTAAACTTCTGCCTGTTCACACTTCTGCCCCATTATGGCTTAAACGAATCAACTGCCAATTCGGCTAAATTGAGTTATTACCATAGGTTAGCCAACAGTGATGATACCTATCGGTTTCATATAAAATCAGCCAATATCAAATGCCTGAAAAACATTGCCTTAAAAAATTGCCTCCTCCTGTGTAAGTCTACAGAGGCATACTTTCAGTACCAGTAATCAGTTCATCAGGTGAGACTTTTTTGTCATGGTGGGGCAGACTTGCTGCATGAGCTTTTCACAATTTCATCACGCACATAGGGTTTGATAAATTATATACCATTCTTATGCAGTGGGTGTGGCTTAGCTTTTAAACACGGATTATCATTGGATTTCACATAATTTTTGGTATCTTTTACCAGGCCGTAGAGAGTACCACATCATCATGCGTATTGATGGCGATGCGATTACGCGATGCACCACACTAAAAACTGTGCCCATTCGTGTGTTAAATAGACGCAAATTCACAATTCGCATAGAGTATGTGATGGTGCAAAGAATAAGCTGTAAAGAACCAGCCAGTTTTGTTCATTTCGGGAAACAGAGGAGTCTGTATTAAGTTTAGTTTTTTAGAGAAATGGATCTTAAATTACAAAAATATATTAGCTGAACAAAAGAGAAAAGATAGCAATATTTGTTTGGTTCTACCTTCATGTAAGGGTCATGAAATTCTATACAATAGTGCACCACCATCAGTTACATGCAACTCATGTAGGAATAATATATATCATGTATGACCTTTATTCCATCACTGAAGTATGGAAAACAACACTACTTTTCAACATCACAGTTTGCATAGTCTAGTGGATCAATATCAAGCTTGACAAGCAGAAGATTTATAGTTGTTCGAATCCCCTGAAGGCTCTCTTCCTTGTTGCTTTTCAATTTCAATTTTCTTTACGAATGCATTCAGGTAGGACGCCTAACTTCGTACATGTACCTTACATGAAGGTAACACCCTTTGTGTTGAGTATCTTCTACTGTGTGATAGAAGATGGGCAGGACCAATACTTAGTTTCCATGAATTACCCAAAATACCAAAAAACAAACATTGCTATCTTTAATTCTCAAAATATTAATTAACCTAATTGTTAGATGCACAAACCGTCTTTACCCATAATCATATTGGTGGAGTAGCCAACCACAGGTGCTGTCAGACAATGAGTGAACAACTGTTTTAGACTCGCTCAGTGCCATTCCTGGTAATAAAATGCACCAGGCAAACTGACCTGAAGTTAATGCAAAAGGCCATATACGGGCAGATTATTGGTCAAAACGATCGACCCGGTGACCTCGAACAATTAAATTGGTATCTTGACGGTTTAAACACCTCTAAGGCACACAAAGGCAGCATCTTATAATTTTACCTTCCACATGTATTGATCGAGATCTCGATCACCTGAGCACAACAGTAAGTGGAAATAATTAAATAAAAACTATTGGGTGCACCCCATCGGATTAGAAGAACAAAGTATTTATTAAAGCCTAAAACAGTGATTAAAACAATTTTTTGTGCAATATTGTGACCAAACTTGTACATATACTTGTGATGACAAAGTTTACCATCCATGACAGCTCGGCAAAAAAAGTCGGTAAACGTCACTACGCAAATAATTGACAAATCAGCCCTATGTGGTAATGCTCATCTTCTGACAGGGATTAGAGGGGGGGGAGGAGAAATCCGTGGGAACGTAAGGACTCGCGCGGAAATCGCGGGAGAACAAGAGGGAGGGTGCACAAAAACAGGGAACTTGGAAAGGAAGAAGGAAAAGGAGAGAGGAGGAGGAAAAGAACCAAACGCCACAGGTGGGGGGGTTAGAACGGGGAGAAAAGGGAGAAGGTAACAGCCAAGCACAGCTGAAAGGAATCGATCCACAGGCATTATGTGGGAAGAGGGTAGAACCCTGTTATGCTTCATTGAAAATGTACACACAATTGACCCACTTCAACTTCTGATAACTCACTCAAATAGACCCGCTTAGGCGTCTGAAAATAAAAATAAGTCCCCCCGCTATGAGGAACCATCATAATTCAAAAAGATCTAAGCGGGCCTTGTTAGTTCAGTTTTGGTGTTACATTCTCTGTGGAACATGCCATTTTCCTGAATGCATGATGGGGTACCACCTTTTGGCGCTGTGAGTTAGAGCAGGTAACATTATTTTGTTTCACTTTGTTGCTATGTACAGTTACCAACCCACAAGCTGGGGAGCCAACGCACAACTCTAATTCATCAGCACTCACTAACTAGTCGCCATATAACACGTCGCTTATAGTAGAGTTTTTAAACAGGCCCTTGTAGCACATACAATTTGTGAACTTTGGCCGTCAGTCTGCAACTTCACATCCATACAGATTCAAAACATGCAAACCATCATCTATTTGTGTCTATCCAAACTAGACACAAAGTGAGAAAAAGGACACTTTAATTTTATTAAATTTAATATTCACGGTACAATTATAAGTGCACCTGTTGACATTCCAATTCATATGAAATTTTTACAGGCATAAAATTTTGGTCATGAGGGTATCATCAGGGTACATCTTTTTGAATCAGGATACCACCATAGTACTCAAAGGGCAAATGACTTACTCCGCATGATGTTACAACGGGAATGATTTTTGAGGCAGCCGATAACCAGCGGGAGTTAGGTCACTTCGGTATATTTGGGAGTCGATCCACGATCGACTCACAATGAGTCTCCAACAAATACGACATTTAATTCACCTCTAGGGTCGAAACTACCTCAATCATGTAGTTTGATTAAAAATAGAGGAGGGGGAGTCGATGTAGGGTCGAAAAACTGGTGTTGTGGTCACAGCAGTGGGGGAAGTGGTTTCGACCTAGGTCGACATCTCATTCCCTACTTAAATGTGCTAGTGTGCTACGACCTAAGTGTATTTAGTTAAGTCTCCTTGGGGGGGGGAGACTCCGATGTCACAGCACTCGTCTCAATCAGGCTGCTGCATAGGAGATTTGCTAAATCCAGATCTCCTCAACACAGGAAAAGCCAAATATGCTTTATGAAAATTAATTGAATCTGGTGTGGTGAGGGTTTCACACCGAAAAATATCTTGAAAAATACATATTTTAAAGAATTTCTAAGAGCCATTTGAATTAAAATGTAAATGTTCTCAGATTTTTTTTAATCTAGATTTAAACCGAGCTATAAACCTAACCGCATAAACTTTTGTTGAAAAGTTAAAAAAACACATTGTTAAGGTCTGCTAATAAGTAGTTAATTTACAAATTTAGGCGTTTTGTTAGAAGGTTTGCCTCTATATTCGCCCAATTGCGCCCGCATTGGGTTGTAAACTTTGTTATCTCCCGAAGATCAGCAGTAAAAATTGTTCAAAAGCCTCGTATGGTCACCATGCTAGCGACGCTGAAGGATAAAAAATACCAACCCTCCCCTAAGGTATGACACAAGAAGGCCTGGAATTATCATTGAGTTGTTCTACAACTTGTTTTCCTGCATTTTATACCAGTGAAAAACAACTCACCAGAGGAATTTTATTGCCGGCTCGAGCCGGGCGGCCGCGACTACTCGGTTGCCCCGGCGTAGCTGCCCGCCCCGTCCGCGCCGTTGCCTGCCTCCACTTCGCCTGGCGCCGTCGGGGCCCCTCACAACCTAGGAGCGAAGATAGTTTCTTTAGGTTAAGACTATATTCAATGCATTCAAAGAAGAACAATTCGATAAAAGTTATGCTGTGCAGCAGCGAAGAAGGAGTGCCACTCGTCTTTTTTTGCCACAGAGACTCTACACGAGTTTTTCTCACTTTTCCGGCCAAGCGATAAATTTCATGCGTGATATGGTATAAGGGATTTTCACAATTCAAGGGCCTCTGCTTTCTTATGCCCCAGGTATCAGAACCATTGCATGATGGACAACACTGAGCTGGATAGATCCATGACAATGGTCATTCAGAAGTAATACATGACAGATGACGGAAAGACAGTATTTCAATGATGCGCTTCATGAGGAATATGTAGAATGAAAAGACATGTTAGCCAAATGAACAAGTTATTCCAACTACTCTGCCGATTCACGGGCAGATGATAAGTTTTCCTGCGTGTCATGTCCTGCGCCGATCACGACTACATGATAAGAGTGCGGACTGGCTCTACCTGGATCACTAGAGGGTACCGACACTACACGTGTACCCAACTATCGTGTTTG
>JAMKCH010036265.1:0-108618 GCA_023653785.1 Ophioderma brevispina
CGAAAGGTCTATTCCTTATTGGTTGTAAATTCAGTTTCTAAATGTAAAGTGAGCCTGTGAGGGAAAAATATAACAAGTTAGAAAGACCAACATTGTACGTAAAGGTGTTAACTGATTGAACTAAAGGGACCATTTGTGCAACGTTCCAATAATAAAAGTTGATAACTGATAATTTGATCCTAAACCGGTTCAAAGCACCGGACCACAAGGAATGGATATACACACGTGAATTGCCCAAGAGTTAACAGCTCGCCAGAAGATGTTTTTTAAGAGTCTTGGAAACAATCCTTGATACTGCATGCCGACTGTGGCCGATACGACCCCTATTTTGTTTGTTTTCATTGCGTTTTCGAGATTGACAACGCGGGATGCAGGTTTCTTGCGCGTTTTATTAGTCTTTAGGAATGTTTTAACTTCTTATTTTATATCGATCGCTATTTAGAAGTGGTTCTAACCCATGCAGGCAAAATAACGCACACGCGACAATACATGAGACTTTATTATAATTCACAGCTTGAAGAAGAAGGAAATAGCTTAATATGTTGGTAAATAGAAAAATAGTAAAAACATCATTTCTAGAGAATCTCTCAAGTTCGTAAAATGTACAAAGAACATTCGATAATTTCTTTCAAGGCACGTTTCCCTCCTTTTTGTTGTCTTTGTAGAAGAGGCACATAGGGAGTAATCTGGCGTAGTCTGTGAACTGTGGTGTGTGTGTGGAATTGTGTGTGTGTGTGGGGGGGGGGTCATGTGTAGGTGTGTGTCTGTGTTCTGTGAGTCAACTTGTAACTGTACAGTGAAACCGAGAACGTTGCGAAAAGTTTATGGACAAAAACAAGTACCAAAAGAAAACCGCAAAAAAACTTGTTTGAACTTGTCTGCCATCGTAAATGTTACTATAGGAAATCATGCTTGAAATTTCTGTCGTGCACGACAGATATTGCTAAATTATTACATAACGGGTATTCACTTCAGGTCTGTGATTCTAATACATAGAGCAAGGCTTTCCCCCAAATCTACAAAAAAAAAACAGGGTTCGAAAAAATGGGGGCGCTTCTGTCTGCGAAATCGTCCCATCATGTCTCTTTATGAGGTCTCATGTCCTCAATTGCATGACGTATGGTTACGTAAGGGCTACGATGATTGAACTTGGTGATAATGGACCTTGGGTAGAGGACCCCCGTGTGGTGTCTCAGTGATCTTGTGACCTCATGGGACCATGTCACATTAACAAACCGCGACGACAGCGACACTAGTGGTCCGCTAGTGTTCGTATTTTTTCTTCAAAGGATTTTTTATCACCGGTATATACTGCATTATGTATTTATCCATGATGACTTTATATTAACTTGATATGAAAAATACAAGATATATTTTTTTGCTTGACTCTCTATCGTAATCAGACTTCGTTTATGATAAGATTTGATATCCAAAGACGCAGGTGCTATTCCAATGGCAACCTATACATCCTGAGGAGGTTATTTGGAATTTCGTTTAATATTTGTTTAGCACATTTTAAACTGAATCACGTCAATAGTTTGTCAAAGTATATAGAATATGCGAAAATTCTTCGGTGTTCTATATGTCTAACCTCTCACAAAAGCAAACTCACTCAGTATTGTCCTGTTAGGATTACAAGTTTATTACCCCTCTCGTGTATCAGCGAATAAGCGTGTTCAGCGAGGGGTCTAAACTAAAGTTTACATCGTAGTTTTAATTTCGAAGTTTACTTGTAGTTAGTTGCCCGTGCGAAACGCACTCGTGGTTAGTAAAATTTTAAGTAGTTTACTCGAAGTTAAAACCAAAGATTTCTTATGGTTTAGTCATGGTTAGCGCACTACCCCCTATGTTGAGCGTCATTAGCTGTCATAGTTTACGGCCTGTGCGACCAGCTTATCAACAAGCCTCGAAGTTTAGCGTGACGCCTCGCGGGGTCGGCGATCCCGTCACCATTTTATTTATCAAGCGACGGACCTATTACTGTGTGTAGAGACACTCAGACTGCGTAAGTAAAAAATATAAAAATTGTTTACTTACATTTGATAATAAATAATCTTGCACTGACCGTCAGTACAATCTGAGAAGCAATAAAATAGGCCTACATACATTATAGTGACTCGACCGTTCGTGAGTCTATAGCAAGATACAGAGTCCCATTTGAGGAAGGTTGCCCGCGAAATATGTATTTAATTCCCATCCAATTTTCATCGGCTCTGGCCAGTTATGATGGCATGCCATTTTGTGCAAGTGAGACGCATGCCCACGTGGGCCAAAAAGACCGACAGCAGTTACTTACGATGCTCCCAATTGGTTACGAATCACAATCAAAGGTAATAATGATTTTTGAGCAATCGCTTGATCGGCAATAGCAATGAAAGTCAGAATAGAAAAGCGCGATGTTAAGGGTTGAATTTTGTGAGAACCTTGTTTAATATGATGAATATTTATAAGGACCAGACAGTGATTGACAAGTCATGAAGTCACCCAAAATGCCGATTTTACCGAATATTTTCCGGCGCGACATTACCACCAATTAGTATATTCAACAGGATTTTTTAAAGTTTACATACACAAAAAAATGATATATATGTAGAAAACCAGGGCGAAGCTGTTAATAAACGCCTTTGATTGTACGGATGCCAGCAGCACCGCTATATGAGATAAATGTCTGCTCTAGCTTGCCCCCGTTTCGAACAGCCTCGAAGGGCCGTGCCCGTGTTGTTCGCAATGCAACCTAACTATAAGAGCAAAACAGACGCATACTTTAACGCGAAAATACATTTTCGTTATGGATGTGAGTACACTCATTTGAAAACGTTCATCACGGTAGAAGTTCCTAGTTTACGCCTACCATTCGCCATGATTTCTGTTTCACGGGTATTTTTGGAGGCGACAGTGGTCTTTTGCGTGCCTACAATGTGATACCGCCAGTACATATTCATGCAATAAAAAGCTCATACTTTCAAAATATAACACCAACCACGGATACCAAATTTCATTCCAATGATCTCCATGTTGAAAGGAAGTGTATTACTATACATTTATGAGTACAGGCTTTGTTTCCTATATGAAGGGATTTTCATATTTAGATATAGGAAGATGTTTTAAAGATTGGGTTGGTAAATGCCATTAATGAATGCATATGCAACAGTGGCGAATATTTAAAATTCTTCCTTAAATTCTTGCAATTTCCTTAAAATTTCCTTTTGAAATTTCCTGAAAGGAAATTAAGAAGATCCGTGAATAAATTACAAGCCACTACATTAATAAAGATGCATTAATTTAACAAAACATAAAGCTTATTTTGAAATTAAGTGTAATATAAAAAAGCTTGCATTCAAATCACATAAGGGAGAGGGAGAGAACGCGTAGATAGTCAGGCAGACACACAGACAGACGGTATTATATTAGTCTTGAATATTGAAGCAGGGCTTATAATTGTTTAGATTTATGGCAAGCTGCCAACATATACATAAATCCCCAAAGCAAAGGCTACATTTTGAAAGAAATCATTTTTTCCAGAGTTTTTGTTTCTTATTATCGTATGTCCAAACACAGTGGTTCTAATATGATCTAGCCAGAGATCAGATTCTCCAAGTCGAAGATGCCTCACAGGTGTAATACCAATACGGTTGTTCACTTGGTTGATGCAATACTTTTCTTTCCACAAAGCGACTCTCTTTAAACTTTTAGAGACTTGTTTCAAGGGGGTGGACCCGTCGCTTTAGTCTCTCTGGAATTTTTTAAAGTGGTGTGCCCCAGTGTTTTCAATTTCCGGTGTGCATTTCCCAGCAGCAAGTTTTCCAGTTAATGCAAAATCCCGCACCCAACATGACTGTCATTTGGCCCCCGTGAATTTACCGAACATCCGTTAAAATAATGGTCAATTGCCCTTAATATATAAAAGCTAAATGCAGTGGCGCGATTTAAGAGCAGCAGTTGTCAACAGCCATGCTGACAGGAGACCCCTCTAAAATGATTGCCTCTCAGGGGCACCCTCCCCCCAAATAAACTGACTGAAAAAAAGCGGATTTAAAAGAAAAAGTCACGGCCACGTTGTTTGTTTCCCCAAGTTTATGGGCCCCACACATTTTTCCCTACCAAAATGCGATGGGCCCAGGGGGTGATATGTAAAAAGTCCTTTTGTATCAGGCGTCCTCTTGTTTGTCAACTAGGGAGGAAGCGTTCGACAAACACTTGCTAACGGGGGGCCATGACAATCTTTGACACTTCAAAGGTGCGCATGGCCATGAATAAAATCGCCCCTATTTTGATCGTTGAAAATGGGGTCTAGAAAGGTTTTCTGTGAGGGTGACGTCAGTATTTTCAAGGATTAAAAGGGGGCTCTGATTTTTTTGAGACCCAAAAAGGCACTGTATTTTTTTTTCATCACCCCCTCCCCTTACCAAGTGTTTAACATAACGCCCCTTAACAATTAAACTGGTTTCTTTTTTTTTTTTTTTTTTTTTTTTTTGCCGTATATTCAACACAATACATAGAAATAGCATTTTTTTTTTTTTTGCGTGGTCATCAGTATCAAAAGTATGCTCAAATTGCTCATCCGATTCAAAAATTTTTTTCACCCCTCAGCCACCCCCTTATTAGCACTGCGTCACTTGCGACGCTTTAAAAAAAAGGCCCACCTCATTTCACAGAAACCGCTCACAAAAATTGTAAGGGCGAGTGGTATTTTTTACCCTCAAAAGTCGTGGCGGCCCACGGCCATGAAAAAAATCACCGCATTTTTCGTCTTGGGAATGGAGTTTGAAATGGTTTTCTGTGAGGTTCACATATATTGTTCATGAATAAAAGGGGATCCGAATTTTTGAGATCACCAAAAGGTGGGGCCTGAAAATCAGATTTTTTGCCATACCCTTACAAGAGTTTGCAAATGCTCCCTTATTTGTACTGGTTTCCTTGAGGTTTTTCATGAGTTTATATTTCCATTAAGCGTTTATGATAGGCGATAGCAGCGTTTGTCGTGGACCACTATAAGACAGATTTTCTAATTTCTTTCATTCTGAGGGGAACCACCCCTCTGAACCAACTAGTTCGCACTAAAGAGTCGCTGCGCTAAAGCGCGACATTGCATCCCGAAGCGAAGGGGGGGGGGGGGGGGACACGCTAAAGGGAGCCACAACACTAAATCACCACGCATTTCATGTAAGGGTTTACTTCCGGTAAAAAACACAGATAATTTGAGATGTTTTACGGTCCGGTGCGAGTTTGTGAAGAGCTGCTGTGCAATATTATGTTTCAAATAAAAGGTACAGTGTCTTTAACACATTGGATCGATTAATTTAAATTTTGTTTACGGAGAAGTAGGCCCTCGTTGTATGAAGATGGCGTACCGGCGTTTAAGTTAGTCGTCGTTAAATGAGTTTGCAGGCTCGAAAATGGGTGGAAAATGGCACGGTCGATATTTAGGGTCTCGTATCGGAAAAACGAATCGGAAGGGACCCCCCTATACTGAAACATATGTTAAAGTTTTATCGATTTCCAATCCATTGATATATAACGTGTATGCCAAATGTTGCCGCGTGAGTTAGAAATCTCGCTTTCAAAACAGGTTATTGCGGGTTATTTCAGATGGGGGGCAGTTATTGATGGTGTGCGATCCCTAAAGGGGTCCACCTTAATCTGCTGACCGGGCCCTTTCCTTAAATCCGCCACACTGCTTAAATGTACGGACCTTTTCACGTAGATTCACGGTTTCCCGACTTTATTCTCGCAAGTACTGTTAATTACCCAATACGGGGTCTGTAAAATGACGGGTCATTTTGTACAGTATAATCTCTCACCTTACCCTGACTTACCAAAAACCAGATAAGTTCCATGTTATATTAATGGATAGTATGTAAAATAATGTCTATTAAACGCTATGAAATATTTTGTAAGGCTTATATCTAAAAGATGTTTCATTAATTTTGTGTGATGTACAAAACAGCGTTAACCCAACTAAATCTTTCCATGATTGTGAGAGATGGACGTTGAGCTAAAATCAAAAGGGCTGGAATCAAAGGGCCGGACAAACATACGAAAGGCAATTTCCGACAAAAAAGTTCATTACCACGGGTGTTTGTAATGTGTTGTTGCCGCATTGTACACCTCAGTATTAACCATTTTCGCTGATCTTGGGAATTTTTCATCAGTATAATTAGTTAATGGCATTTAAGTGATTATTAAAAAAATTGCCCTTGGGACCAAGATGGAATGAGCCTTTATGTAAAATTAATGCCTTCAATGACCACGGGCAAGAATGGTTTGAAAAGCCGGTTAGTTGGCTCTACATAAAAGGTCGTCCCGTTTTTTAGCAATATGTAAATTCCGTCGCAAGTGCAGTGAAACAAGTATAGTATATGTTTGAGATAAAAACAGAAGTCATGGTGCTGAAGTTGATGGCGTATGCGCATTCTGCGATGGAGTAAAGTCAATTTTATTATCC
Organism: Ophioderma brevispina; assembly: GCA_023653785.1. Lineage (NCBI taxonomy): Eukaryota > Metazoa > Echinodermata > Ophiuroidea > Amphilepidida > Ophiodermatidae > Ophioderma > Ophioderma brevispina. Next base: position 6,446 of record JAMKCH010036265.1, read on the forward strand.
GGTTGAAGGATGGGAACGGTGAGGCCAGGTCCATTTCTTATCGCAGTGCTTTCCCTGGAGATTCTTGTAATCGACGTAAGTTCTCCGGAGTGCTTCCTTGTCGATTAAGACTTGTGCCATGATCTCGTTTGTCTTCACATTTCCCAGATGGTCGGCTTAGAGGCGTAAGCCCTTGTTTCATAAAATTTTGTACGAACGAAACCACTCATGTAAGATGCACCATGTTGTTACTTCAAAAGTTTGAAGTGTTGAATGTATTTCACCATTGAACTGGCCTAATAATTCCTCAAGGAATAGTAAATGGTTAGTACATAAGCACAACAATGATAAAAGTTTATCTGGCATTAATCGTTTCACTTGTTTCCAGATAAGCAATAAAAACCAAGCTTTAATACCACAAAACAGCTCTTTAATGTCACAAGTGAGTTTTGACATTGCTATTTACAAGCAATGAGTGTTCTAATGGCATGAATGGGGAGAAATACATAGGGTGTCATTGCGCTTAATTACTCGCGTCTTTAAACTTGTCAGCGTTGTCCGTAATACATACGTTCATACCCAATATTCACTGGGTATCACTGTAAATTACTCAAGGAAAAGCAGGCTTGTGTTACTATGGGGGTACCTACCACAAATCGATCAAAAAACTATTTGTTGGTGCCCATCGTTAGACAGCGTGCAAATCAATCACGAGTAATGATTGGTTTGTTAGAACACTCTTTTCTACCGTACTGATCGATAGTGTGCGATATCATAAATTACCCAAATTGGGTTTGGGTGTTGGGTAATTGTTTAGGGCGACTGAGAAGGGGGATCAGGTATTTTCACTATTCTTTTAGTTACTTGGAGGAAAGAAGAAAAGCCATGCTTAGTAGGGTGAGATGCCAATATTGTACATTGATTAATACTTGAACCTGATGTGAGTGCGGCGATAAGATGGTCAGATATGTCAGAACCGATTACTTCAAAGTGACAATTTTACCACGATTTCTATGGAAAACGGAGATTTGAGGTGAGTAACCAATACCCAATCAGTCACCGACCCTATTCCCTACGCGCACACATACTGAAACACCCAACCCGTGAAACCCATAACCTCATACCAACACTATAGTTTTGGTGAACAAAAACTTGGGAATGTTAAGAGTAACATAAGTGGCATGACCTGACGAGAAGGTAGGTCATGAAGGTTATTCTTGCTCAACGCTTGAATTGTAATGATAATTTGTTCAGGTTTTACAGTAGATACCCGTCGGTCAGTGTCTGTCAGATTGAAGGGGTAAGAATAAGGCATAAAAATTAATTAAAGCGGCACTGGCACATTTTCACCAAAATATGAAATTTCTCAATTTGCTCCAAATGATAGTCTAGGCCATTGGGAAGAAAGGAAACATTTTAACACAAAAATAACATACGCAAAAAAACAGATAGGGACGTCAATAAGAGGTTAGTTAAAGAATCCAGGTAATTTGTAGGCTAACTTTTAAGTTTTCCAAAACTTGATTATCACACAAGTGTATTATACATCTACCCAAAAAGACGTTCTCGGTTATATTCCATTTTCCCCCCCCTTTCTTCCCTTTTCCCTTGTTTTTTGATTAACCCATATTCTACTCTACCCTCCTTCCCCCTTTCTTTTCTCGCCGTCGGCACCAAGTTTTTTAAAAAAAGAGTACGAGCCAATAAAGTTAATAAATGGAAAATAGGAGCACCAAGTAGTCTACTCAATGCGTCTGCCCCATGCAAACTTTGTGCCCATTTCTTCTCATTCCGAATTTCTTTTTTTAAGAACATTAAGGGTATTATTTTAAAGCAACCATCATCATCCAGCACCAAATTGTGGATTTAAATAATTCCAAACTGCACGGTGCTTGCGTCAAGGTTATGACATTGGCAGGAGTTTTGGAATTAGATTTCCTATTTCTTGGTAAAGCCGTCGGTTCTGATTGGATACTTCAAGTTGATATTGCTTTTATTTCTCTCTGGATTAAGTGCGGTAAAGTGGTTTGCCCCGTGTTTTCAATTTACGGTGCATTTCCTTTCCCAGCAGCAAGTTTTCCAGTTAAAGTGACGAAAATCCCGAAAAATGACTGTCATTTGCCCGTGAATTACAGAAAATCGTAAATAATTGTACTCTCTATGAAAATATATAAAACAGCGTTTAATCAGTGGTCGGATTTAGGAAGTCAGCAGTTGTCAGCAGCTGCTGACAGGGCCCATCTAAAATATTGCTCTCAGACAGAGGGCACCCTCCCCCCCTGAAACTGAAAAAGGGGAGAAAAGAAAAAGTCACGGCCACGTTGTTTGTTTTCCAATTTCCCAGATTTCACACAAAGCAAACATGGGGGGAACCATGTCTTTTCACATCATCATGTGCCCAAGTAGAACACTGGGCCCACACACTCGCCGCTAAAGGGCGCCACAACCACTAAATCAAATCATCACACACATTTATGTCCTGGGTTTACTTCCGGTAAAAACATAGCTAATAAGTTTGAGATGTGTTCCTGTCTGTCGAGTTTGTGAAAGATGTTTATGCCATATTTTATGTTTTCAAATCAGAGGTACATATGTCCTTTAAACACATTGAATACGATTAAATTTAAATTTTTGATTTTTCACTGAGAATTAGGCCCTCCGGTGTATGGAAGAAGGGCGTAAATGATTTTTGCAGGCTCGAAACGGGTGAAAGTGGGCACGGTCGCTATTTAGGGTCTCTCATCGGAAAAACTAATCGGAAGACCCCCCCCATACATTGAACAGTATGTTTTAAAGTTCATCCGATTTGCCATCCATTTATAATAACTTGTATTGCCAAAGGGTGCCGACGTAATGAGTTCGAAATCTCCGGCTTTCAAAACAAGGTATAATTTGCGTGTATTTCATGGGGCAGTGTATTTACTGGTGTGTGCGCCCAACGTTGCCCCCCCCACCTTACTCTGCTGACAAGGCCCTTTTCCTTAAATCCGCCACTGCTTAAATGTACGGACATTTTCTTCCCCGTATATTCACGGTTTCCCGTACGTTTTTCTTCTCGCAATACGTAATTTACCCATTAACGGGGTCTGTAAAATACGGTTATACGGTTTATTTTTTTTTACAGTATAATCATTCAACTTACCCCATTATCCCCAGATAAGTTTTCCATGTATATATAAGTAGTATGTAAATATGTCTATAACGCTATGGAAATATTTTGTAAGCTTATATCTAAAAGATGTTTTTCATTAATTTTGTTTGTTTGATACAAACAGTTAACCACGCCTGTAATCTTGTCCGATTGTTACGATGATTGGAAACGTTGAGCTAAAATCAAAAGGGCTGGAATCAAAAGGGCGAAACATACGAAAGGCAATTTCCGACAAAAAGGTCCATTAACCCACGGTGGTTTGTCACTGTGTTTGTTGCCCCGCCTTGCCTCCGCCTTTAAACACCTCAGTATTAACCCTATTTTTTCGCTGATCTTGGGAATTTTTCCATCCAGCCGGAATTAGTGTTCATATGCTTTCAGTGTATTAAAAATTGCCTTGGGACCCAAGATGGAATTAGCCTTTAATGTAAAATCTATGCCTTCAAATGAACATCGTGCAAGGAAATGTGTTTTTTGAAAAAGCCGGTTATGTTGGCTCTAATAAAATTGTCTTCCGTTTTTTAGCATCTTTAAATTTCCGTCCGCAGTAACACCAATCATATAAAAAACGAAATAATATTTGTTTTGAATCAAAACATAAAGTCATTTGTGCTGCATTGATGGGCGAATGCGCATTCTGATGGAAGTCCCGTCAATTTTATTATCCGGTTGAAGGATGAACGGGAGAGTCCAGGTCCATTCTTCTCGCAGTGGCTTCCCTTGGATATTCTTTTTGTAATCGAGACGTAAGACTTCATTAAGTTGTTTGTAAGTCTTCCCTGAGTGATCCTTGTTCCGATTAAGACTTGTGCCATGATCTTCGTTTATTCTTCACATTTTCAACCATATGTTCGGCTTAGATGGCTTAACCCTTTGTCAATAAAAATTTTGTCAGAACGAACACTCTATGTAAGCTGGCACCATGTTGTTACTTAAATGTTTGAAGTGTGAATGCATTTCACCATTGAACTGGCCTAATTCCTCAAGAATTGTTAGTACATAACCTAACAATAAAAACAGTTTATCTGGCCATAATCGTTTCACTTGTTTTCCAGATAATCAATAAAACAATCCTTTTTATACCACCAAAGAGCTTTTATAAATGTCCACAAGTGGATTTTTGACATGCTATTTTCAAAGCAAATGGTGTTCAATGAGGCAATGGGAATGGGGAAATAACCAATATGGGTGGCATTGCGCTTAATTAACTCGCGATCCAAGGTTGTGGGTTTCGAAGACCCCCCCCCCGCTGTGGCCCAATGTGTTGGTGCACTTGGGCAAGGCACTTTATTACCTCGCTTGCCTTTCGGTCGTCGACCCAAGCGATATTCGGGTAAAGCTGTTATGGGGAATATTACAACTCTAAGTGCTGATAGGCATGTGCGATTGGCCGGCTGCCGGCCTAGTTGAAGCGAATGATTGTGGCGATTTCCTGACGGCAGCGTAAATAATAATAGGCAACAGCGCTTTGTATCCTGTGGAAAAGTCGCTTTATAAATGGTCGGATTATTTAATGTCGGTATTATTATTTAATATGGGGGGTTACCTACCACTAAATCGACCAAAAAACTATTTGTTTGGTGCCCATCTTATACCTTGCAAATCAAATTTAATGATTGGTTTGTTAGACGAACACTCTCTTTTCTACCTTACTGAACTCGATGAGTGTGCGATATCATAGAATTTACCCAAATTTGGGTATTGTGTGTTGGGTATTGTTTAGTAGGGCGACTGAGGACTGGGGGATTCAAGCTTATTTTCAACTATTCTGTTAGTACTAATGTGGAGAAGCCATGCTGATGCTAGGCTAGATGCAATATTGTAAACATTGATTAATACTTGAACCTGATGTGAGTGCGGCCCGACTAATTTGTCCAGATATGTCGAGAAACGGATTACTTCAACCTGACAATTTTACCCACTATGTCTATGGAAACGGATGTTATGTGAGTAACCAATACCCTATCAGTCACCGACCTTTCCCCCTACGCGCACACATACTGAAACACCCAACCCGTGAAACCCATAACCTCATACCAACACACTTGTAGTTTGTGAACAAAAACTGCTGAATTTTAAGACTAACATAAGTTGCATGACCTGACGAAAGGTCAGGTCATAAGGTTATTCGTGCTCAACGCTTGAATTGCTAATATGGTTCAGGTTTTACAGTAGATACCCGTCTTCAGTGTCTGTCAGTTGAAGTGGTAAGAATAAGGCATAAATAATTAAAGCGGCACTGGCACATTTTCACAAAATATGAAATTTCTTCAATTGCTCTCAAATGATAGTCTAGGCCATTGGAAGAATAGAGAAACATTTTACACATAAAAATAACATACTCAAAAACAGATAGGGACGTTAATAAGAGGTTAAAGACATCCAGGTAATTTGTAGGCTAACTTTTAAGTTTTCCAAAACTTTAATCAACAAATGTGTATATTACATCTACCAAAAAGACGTTGGCAACGTAAAAAGGCACCAAGTTTTAAAAAAGAGTACGAGCCATATAAAGTTAATTGAGAGCAAGTGTAATTAATTGAGAGCAAGTGTAAAGAGAGCACCAAGTATACTCAAGTGCGTCTGCCCCATTGGGAAACTTTGTCCCATTTCTTCTATTCCGAATTCTTTTTTTTTTAGAACATTCATGGTAATTATTTAAAGCAACCATCATCATCAGACCAAATTGTTGATTTAAATAATTCCAAACTGCACTTGTTCTTGCTCAAGGTTATATTGGCAGTGAGTTTTGAATTAGTATTCCTATTTCTTGTGTAAAGGCCGTCTTGTTCTCACTGGAATACTTTTCAAGTTGATATTGCTTATTTTTTTCTTGCTTGATTTCTTGTTGTTGGTTTTAATTCAACGATTCAGAGACCGTTCGAGTGCAGATCCGTCGGAACTATGTATTCAATATACGGAATAAAGTCCAATCTCGTTGTAACAACATCCACGTGGCGCAATTCTTTTCCCGTCGAAAATGTGTTCCAACAGTCGACTGTTCTGGAAGGTATGTTGGTTATGAGTTCTGTGGTAGAGTTCATGTATGTTTCTGATTCGCGTTGATATGTTCGTCCCCCTGGAGTTTTGGACCTATTCAATTAAGTCGGAGAGGGAAAATGAAAGAATTCAAATTCACGTGCCACACCGTATTATCTTGGAGGACACTCCGGTCATATAACTCACTCACCTGCCACTAAATACAATTTCATTCATGTATGGAAACACACAATAGTGTATTTCAGGCCTTAACATTCCTCACAATAACATGATTAACAGAAGTCCATGCGCCTCATTGAATTTTTCACCTCCGCTAGAATGGTACGGGGTCACATATCAGATGAATCGAGTATAGTATAGGTTTTTGTACCAGTCTTTCTGTAAGATACTATGGTTGGAAGAACAGTACTAAACACCATAGGAAGGTTCCCGCTGCTCTGGTTACCGCAATTACCTCACATCAAGAGGAACTCTTTTGAACTCAATATTATTACATCAGCACCTTTAGCATTTAAAACTATATATTTAGGCTGTATGGAGGTTGACGGTGGGGAAACGGGCATGCATTTTCTTTTGCATTGCATCGCTTTGATCGTGAATTGGAAAAGTATCAAGATATTGTTTCCAAGAAATATTTCTAAAACAAGACAAAGTTCTGTAAAACGCGGTTTGAACTGACAATCCCCTAATTTTCAACACAAGTAACGAAAAATATCCATTCATTTAAAGCATAAATGCCATAGACAGTCATGCCGCGGGATTATAGATTACCATACTGCAATACACGCATCTGTCATTGAAATGCGGTAATGTGTGATTATACAGGTGGCATACAATTGGTGTTTCTACCGTAAATTTACCATACCACAATACCAGCACCTGTTATTTAATTCAAGGAATGTTGGAATTAAACAGGTGGCCTATTATACGATTGGAATTTCAACCGTGGAACAATTAAGAATTTATGTAATTCTTCATTGTCATAATACACCTGTTATTGAATTTGAGGAATGCATGAATTATAGAAGCGACCTATCATACTATGGGTATTTATAATGTAGGGCAAAGAAGATATTATGCAAACGTTGTATGACATACAGCGTATTATGGTTTCTTAAAAATGTGGGATGTTTAGAACTTACCTATATTACCCATTGTATGGTAATTCCTCAAACTAGTTGGTGCTGGATGTTGACCTGAATGATTCATAAACTAAAATATTTGAATTTCCCAAATTTAGAGTAAAAATTGTATCAATTGTTTACAAAACTTACAACTTTTAAGTTGTGAAAAAAGAACTCATATTTTTGGCATGTTACACATTTTGAAAAATAATCCTGATTTCATCACGGGGTTTTTCTAAACCCTTTTTCAATTTCATCACCTCTGACATTTTTCATTGAATGAGCGAAAATCGAAAATTTCACATTGCTGGTATCAAATTCGCGAGGATGTCACACAATTTTCTCCTCACATTCATCAAAAATGAATAAATGCACTCACGTCTCTGGCATATTTATTAAAGGTATACTTTGTGATCTTCCGTTTTCCCAGTCGTAACTGGCAAAATTGCAGATGTAGCTTTTACGCCATTAGTGGTTTCATACACGAGTGACTTTCTAATGTTAACCCTCTGATGTCTACCATCTTTCTTACATTAGCTCTGATAGGCTCATTACATGGTATTGATATAATATATAACCTCTGAGTAACCAATCAAAATAGACCTTCTATATATCTACAATCATTTAAATTTTTCTTACCATGTCCCTGATTGCCAAATACATCATATAACCAATGTAGAATCAATAGAATAAGCAGGGAGATTTCAAAGGGTTAATACTCTACCCGCTGTAATGTAGGACGTCGAAAGCTTTCTCGATTATTTTGAGATTTTGTTTTTCAAACATCTTAGTGACCCAATACTAGGTATGTATTGACTCATTTGAATACAGTTTCTAAGCTTATTTCAAGTATATTTTATGCCATTTTTAATGCTTTTAAATTGGTTTGAAAATTTGTTGTTAAAAGCCTTCTTCGAATTTACTTGACTGCTCCGGAGTCGCGTAGGGATTAAAGGAAATCACAATTGAATACTTTTTTTACTGGGTTTCCAAAAGCTATGCTGGGCAGCTTGACATACGTATATGGTTGTTATTGCTGAGAGGTCATATACTGTATTAGTTCTTTGGTCACCTTGCGAAAATTGAGCAATGGCCCAAAGCAGGGATGCATTATATTGCCTATCTTCTGGAGAATGTTTTACTAATACCCCACACAATTTAATTGTGAACCATTATATATATTTTTTCGGAAGAAGTGTTTTAAATATTATATTAATAAATTCTCTCTAATTTAGCTGTATATCTTTTGGAGAAAAAAAATACCAAAAATACAGGAGGATATGCATGTAGGGCATAACGCATTAGAAGATTAGGAAAACTTTGTCACCCCTTCAGTATAAATAGAATGAACTAGTCCAAATGGATAACCTTAATGTGTTGTAAATGGAACATCGCATTTAACAGCCAAGACACTACCGTAAGGTTATCTCCTTGGATGTATAGGGTCGGATACTCTGGAATAAATGGATTACATGTTCTTCCTCCAGCATTTTTACACGCCTTTAATGTTCAACACATAAAGGGTGAAGTAATAGATCATTCTGTAAACATTTTGGCACTTTGCCTACAATGAAATATGATGTTTATGGGATTTTTAGGCGATATGAAAATCAAATTCTACCAACTATTGACATTGATGTATGAGGACTAAAAGGCATTTGTGAAAATGTAGATGCACTTTTTGGAGGTCTTAAAATTGTGTAAAATAGGTTTTGAAGTAATATGAAGAGCTGTTATGATCTCTATTAGGGTTTCACGAAGAAATAGGCGTAGCCAGGTCTCATTAATTTCATAGAGGGTTTTATCCTTATACCTACAGGAACTAGGCTACTCTCATTTGTTATTCTAGCAACCCTAAAATGACACGACTTTGTTGCAATTTAGCTTTCCACGGTATGTTTTAAAAATTATGGGATTCTAAAAAAAATTATAGCCAAAGGAAGATAATTCTATCGGAAATTGTTTCTGCTCTACGTGCGAACGTTCGAATAATGCAAAAATGAAATTCACATATAGCACCCTGCTTATCCATCAAGCTTTTAAATTGGAAGGTAATATTCATTGCAACAATTGATAGTGCTAGTATCATCCCTGGAGGTCGTGTAAACAATTATAAAAGATAACCTATTTCTGCGAAAATTTGCCTTTAAAGCCAATTAATTCGATACTTAGATGTCATATTTTTAGAAATTCCCGGGCGTATTGAATCGTAAAACGGGCGCCTCCTAAATGTCGTCTTTGCGAGTCCTTTTACAAGACCCAACTTTCAATCACAACAGAACTTACACAAGACATACAAAGTCAATCTGGTCCTCGATATTGACAGAGTCGTAGAAATACTTGGTAGTTGTTGAATTTATCAGAAACTTGTTAACTTTAACCTTTTTAAATTTAACAGCACGTAATGGAAAGAAATGAATATGGTGAGAAAAGATCACAGTTACCGTAAAGAGCGGCACTCAAAAGCCAATGATAACAACACTTGCGGCTTCCTTTGGCTTGATTTCTTCACTTACATAATCGGAAGTTTGACTCCTTACTGGCCTCTGTGACCTTATCAATACAATCATGATCTTTCAGACATAAAGTGTAAAAAAGGTGAGACAATATAGCGCGAATATTTTACCTATATAAGAGATCACGTAAAATATTACCGACAACATCTTATTAAGAATATTTATGACATATGCCATGTCCATGGCTTGATCGTTTTGCCAACTGTATTTAAACGGGTTTGGTTACTAAATTTTAAGAAATGCATTATTGTTGAGTTGGTGATAAGTCATGGGACATCATTTCTGCATATACTTCTATTCAGAAGCAAAGGTCCACCGCCGGTTTATAACGGTGATCTACTTTTCATTGAGGTCTTAGCAAAGGGTGGTGTGTGGATCGAAGGAGTATTTCCTTCAGCAATAACGTTTCGGGTTCCATGTCCGGACAAGCTAGGGACTTCATGCGAATTTGGTATTAAGTTCGAACTCGTTCACGTCGTTTTTCCAGTTTACCTTTCATGTATTAAAATAGTCACATAATTAGTCTTGCGTGATTATAGAGCTTTTTTACGTGGGATGTATAATCGCTCGATAGAAGTCGAGCGATTGCAGCACAGGATTTGTCTGTTGCACAAAGGACATTCCCGTTTTTTTCGTGCGTGTGACATTCACTCGATGGCCTTTTTTGTCTTCGTATTTTTGCGAAAAGGCGCTTTACTGTCATTGGATGTAAAGCGCCTTGTAACCCATACTCCGCATCAAAATGAAGTGGAGGGAGTTTAACTCCTTGCTCAATGAATCATACAAAAGGGATGAGATTGCATTACTTGACAAACAGATAGATAAATTCAAGTTAGCCGATGAGTTGGGAGACTACACCACCACATGGAAAATTAACCATGAACTCTCGGGGAAAGATAGGAGACAGGGCATCAAAGTAAAGAAGAGAGATGGTACAGTCCCTAGCAGTGTTGCAGAATTAGTGGCTAAATGAAGAGAATATTTCAAGCTCTCTGTTAAATAGGAATAACAACCCACCAACTGAACTACCACCATCTGTTGTGGAGTGTGGAGGCCATGTCCATCCCCACTGATCCACCTTCACGAGAGGAAAGAGCGTCTAGCCATGAAAACAAATAACCCAGCAGGTCCTGATTGTGCAGTAACTGCTGTGGCACTGCTTTGAGATACATTGCTTTGAGATAATACAACATTAACACCACTGCAAATGTTATCGTGCCCGAATCCAAGAAAGGTGATCTCTCCCTCATGACGAACTACCGGGTGATCACTCTTATGGCAATAACTGCTAAAGTATAAAAAAAATTATGTTAAACAGAATTCGATCATTATTTTGTTGATCCAATACTTAGGAGCAACCAGGCCGGTGTTCGTCCAGGCCGTAGTTGTGCGTAGCAGACACACATCCATCAACGGATTATGGAGGGATTCAAAGACCACCAACTTCCTCTTACTGTCACTTTCATCGACTTCAAGAAAGCCTTTGATTCCATCATGCTCTCCGTATTACGTCGCTATGGCATTCCTGAAGCAGTGGTCAGCGTCCCAATCACTTGACATTCTTACCCTTTTTATGTTCATTAAAACCCATTTTAGTGCGGTTTTGCTATAGATTGGAAACCCATTGGAACTTAGATATTTGCCATGCTACCAATGATAACACAGTAATTGGTAAACCTTTACCCAATGTCATTTCAATCAATCAATGGTGGATTGCTGCCATTTTAACATTAAAACGTCCTTGCTTTTAATTTCCTGCATTGATGGTTCCACAGATGATTACATGTAGATATTAAATATCATTGCAATTTGGAGTTACACTAGGATGACTTTGATCGCCCATTTTATGAAAATTATTGCTATTGCTGTTTTGATTGTAGCATGAATTATACAATTTATACATTAAAACACGACCCCAGTGCGCTTTGCTTTTGTGTCGGCATGCAAAGCAAGCGGCACATGGGGATTGGATTTAATAACGTGTGGCTGTGCATCCGTGTTTCTGTGTAATGTTGACCCACCCAATGTTAACCCAAAATAATTCCCACTATTCCACATAACACTTGATTTGTGACCCACATTTTGGTGAGCGCATGTGACCTTGATGACCTCGTGTGGCCTTTGTCCCCATTCACAAACCACAACGGCAGACGGCACATGTCTTTTCTTTTATCAGCAATAGCCTTGTCAATAATTATTCTCTAAATTATACTGAATGCTGAAATCAAAACAAACAACACAGAAACAACCAGATAGGATGCTTCCGCATTGAATTCCCAGGAAACCTATAAATTCTTGTAACCGAATAAATAACAACAAAACACACCCATAACAGAAACCTATGATATAAGGCCTACCCTGAACTAGGAAAGCAGTCGGAGCGGATAAGCAACAGTAGCAGGTTCAGCAGACCCAGAAGTGACCAGAAGGGCAAAAACGCAAGCCAACATATCTCTTTTAAGAGGCGTTCTGGCACTCCAACCTGACTGCTTGGTAAAATACGTGACGTGAATTTAAAAGTCCTTGCTCATATAAGAAACACAACAAGACCTAGTGCGTTTTCGTCAAGTTTTCATTTTTACTTCATCATTTCAAAATGTTACAAGGCAAACGCGAAATTGATTTGCTTCTCATTTTTTTTGATGAGTCCATATCTTTGTTCATGCATATCGGATTGGAATGAAATAAATGGCAAATAAAACATTACTTTTTTAAATAAAATGCCTATGTTCCGAGTGTTAAAATATTTGGAGGACAGCCTGTAACAGTATATATACCTACAGATGTAATGAACAAAACAAACAAAAAGAAAGAAACAAACAAACAAATAAACAAATGAAAATGACCACGAGGACCTTCATCACATGTAGTGTTCAAAACCCTTGTTATGAAAACCCTATCTTATGTGAGTGTGCAAATCCGGATAAAAGTGTCAATTTTTTGATACACAAGACTTTAAACATTGATATAAAAAAAAAATGCTGGAATCAATTGCCACGCCCTTTTTCATGGCCCAGCTTGGATTTCCAGGTTTTACCACAGGGGTAAAATTTTTAAAAATGTTCGATTGTGTGAAAAAAACACACCGTGAGTCTGTCTGGTTTACAAGGATTCCAAAAAAGGTATAGTTTATACTACCTTGACTTATAGGTTAGGAATATGGGGTAACAAACTGTAAAAGTTGTAAAAAAAGTCAATTTTGGTTGAAGGGGTCAAAAATCAAAAAGTTGCCTCCAATTTTGTAAAATGAGTTTCCAAATTGTCGGGTTTAGCTCATAGAATGAAATATAGGAATAGTTTTGACTATCTAACATGTCTGGTTATTAACCAAAATGGCGAATAAGTCAACAGCTATTGGCAGCGTTGGATTCTATTGACCTGGGACCTATGTTGTTGGATAAACGGTGAAAAACTCAATATAGGTAAGGACAAACTATTCTTATTCAATCCTTTAAGCTATGGAAACCAATTTGCACCACAGATTAACTGAATCGAAGCAACTTTTAAATTTTGACCCCATTGTACACACCAAAAATTGACACTTTTTCACCATTTTTACAGTTTACCCATAACACGGAACTATAAGCCAAAGATACTGTTAAACTATACCTTTTTGGAAATCCTTGTGACCAGAACAACACCAGGTTGCTTTTTAAACACATTCAGAACATTTTAATTTGACCCGTATACCCCTTGAACCCAAGCTGGGGGGCCAGTAGGGGGTTGGCAAGTGCTTCCATCAATTTTATGGATTATCAAATGCTAAAGTTACTTGTGTGAAAGAATTCACAATTTTATACGGAAGCGCACACACAGTCTTACACTACAGTCCCTGCTTAAACATACGTGGGGACAAACAAACCAACCAACCAACGTAATTGATAAATATGTACTTGTATTTTTATCTGTGTAAATAAATAAGTGTAGGAGAAAGCATGGTCCATCAGGCATTTTGACGGGTATCGGATGAAGCGGGCTCAGATGCGTAACAAGTCGCGGACGTCATCATGACGGGCTTAAGACAAGTTTCATCAAATTGAAAAGAACGGCACTATTTACATTGATATGCAATGACTCTATTAATATATAACCTTTTCTATTACTACGCAAATCACTAAGGAATAAGGAATGCAAAACATGCTGTGAATATCATAGGGTTCATAGATAATGAGAATCGTGTAAAACACTTTGGAACTAAATTCAAAAGTTTATTCGTTCAAAACTGGGTTTTACACCATCCCTAGGGATGCGCCTCGTTTATTGGACCCCCCTTTAAGAGTTTTTCCAATGAACTTCTTGCATTATTCCACAGGTTTACAGCAATATTTCTAGTGAATATTTTAATTGATATGCAGAGAAACTCGTGCATCAGTTCATTATTCATAAAAATAATGTATTTTTCTAAACAAATTCCCCAGGAAGGACAATTTTCATTTTGTTGTTATCTACATCTGTACTTGTCACTGACTTCTAGGTTGAAACCCTTTCAAAGACACAATTGAGACCGATGTTCCCTGATGGCAGTGACCGACTCGTATCATTTTTATCAGTTAAAATCGTTATACTTAACCACATATAATGAACATTACCTTATGATACTTTGATATTACCATGCGATCGCCACAGATACAACACCTGCCCTTAAATGGTTGTACAATGATCTAAATATGTTATCTGAAATGAATAATATTGCTTGGGCTGCTATTTGAATGGAGGCCACTATGTGGACATCGGTAGCGATGGGTTAATAATATTTCGTCACGGAGGTGTTTGATAGCCAGTAAAATCGAACATCTACCATAGTACCCCTGTTATGTGTTAAAGGTGCAAACTTCGTGATTCTGGCACCATATATTTGATTTGTGGTTCATTAAATATCCTTTTGAAAATGCGTAGTCCTAAAATTTTAGTTGATTTCGCTCTTGTATTTTGGTCTTGGCAACCCAATGTTGGTATCACAATACCAAAGTTCCATGGACCACTAGTTCTAAATTTTCTGCCGAGATACCAAAAAGGAATTTCATGAGATTCTTTTCTTGTGTTCTAATTTATGTCCGTTTTCGGACACAAAATACAGACTGCAGAAGCCATTATCTGCACGTGCGATTGGACACCATACAATACTACAATTATATGGGTCCATTTATTAGGCTATATCTCATTTTTTAGGTATGGTACGGGGCTGTGGATCATGAAATGATCCTTTCAATGGAGAGCCTTTGTCATAGAAAGAAATCTTCCTTTTACGCACTTCTTATGGTTCTTTTCATCAAACGGTATTTTTGAATGTTCTTATAAAAACAATTGTGCGAAAGGAGTATGGACCCGTATTTATTCATAGTTGACGATGAATTTGTGCCCAGGGACAAGGTTTGGCTTAAGAAAACAACATTATATGTTTTATGCGGGCTTCCCACCAGGGTCCCACATAGGCAAAAAGGGGCTTGGCCTTTTTATGGCTGCCCTTTTATTGATTTATTGACTTTTTTATTTAAACAATTGTTTACCACCATTTAATATATTGATTGAACTCCTCCAAACAAAAACAATATGATTCAACAAAATGGTATAATTCATATATCAAATATCACATGTAGTTTATTTTTAAAGTTCTGAATTTAGAAACTATCACCTTTGGAAGTGATACATCAGGCGTGCGCCTGTGCGAGAGCAGTGAAAGTGGTTTGTTTGATAGAGACGTGAATAAAATAAAGTTACTTATTCCACGCATACTCGCGTATAAACTTACAGATGTTTAGTATATCCATACCCAACACTTTCCACAGAGATGTGCGTGTAACGGTGGCAATCGTAGACCATGAATTGTGAAAGGATTTCTATCAAGAAATACTATGTCACTAAACTTGAAGTACTTAACTCTGCTTATATGCGGGTTTCTTAACTGAAATCTAAAATATTTATGTTTTTATCACATTTAATATTTTCCTGTTTTCACTCGAGTATTTCAAAGAACTCTTACTTATTGATATTGTGATATTGGATTATATTATTTGATATGCTTTAAGGTCCCAGGAAATGCAAATAGAATTGATGTGGTTTGTGTCAAGTCTACAAGGAGGGACAAGAAAGCATTCAATATTTGGGTTGGTGATGACATCATTAGTGAAACTATTGATTTTTCAGAGAGTAATAGAAAATTCTAGGTGACTGGTGTGAATCTATTCATGACACTGACTGAAAATCAATAGTTTCACTAATGATGTCACTGGTAGTGTATTCCTTTTTCTTGCCCTGTTTATTGGAATGGAATGTCCCGTAAAGATTTGGAGTAGGTTTATCATCTCATTTCCTGGGACCTTTAAGAATTCAATAGTGCGTTGTGCGTGGACAATAAAAACTTTTGAAAAGACTTTCAATAGAAAGCCGTTCCTCCCGTGGTAACCGGTTAAAAGTGTTTGTTTTAATATTGAAAATTATGCGAAAGGTCTATTCCTTATTGGTTGTAAGTTCAAATTCTCTAAATGTAAATTGAGCCTGTGAGGGGAAAATATAATCAAGTTAAAAACCAACATTGTAAGTAAAGGTTATTGAACTGATTGAAACTGAAGGGACAATTTCTTGCAACGTTCAATAAAAGTTGATAACTGATAATTTGATACCTTAAATCCGGTTCAAAGCTCCGGACACAAGGAATTGGATACACACGTTTAAATGCCCAAGAGTTTTAACAGCTCGCCAGAAGATGTTTTTTAAGAGTCATTGAAACACATCCTTGATACTGCCATACCGATGTGGCCGATACGACCCTATTTTGTTTGCTTTCATTGCGTTTGTCCGAGATTGCAAAGCGTGATGCAATTTCTTGCGTCTGTGTTATTAGTCTTTAGGAATGTTTTAACTGCTTGTTTTGTATCGATCGCTATAGAAGTGGCTGTAACCATGCATGGAAAATAATGCACACGCGACAATACAGAAAGTTATTATAAATCACAGCTTGAAGAAGAAATGCTTAAATATGTTTGTAAAATAGAAAATAGTAAAAACATCACTTTTCTAGAAGGAATTTCTCTCAAGTTCGTAAAATGTAGAAAGAACATTCGAGTTTCTTTCAAAGGCCACGTTTTCCCTCCTTTTTTGTGTCTTCTTGCAGAAGGCACATAGGGATTACTCTGGTCGTATGTCTGTGTATCTGTGTGTGTGTGTGGTGTGTGTGTGTGTGTGTGTCTGTGGTCAAAATGCTAAGTCTTAAAGTGACACCGAGAACGTTTCGAAAGTTTATTGGACAAACAAGTACAAAAGAAAACCGCAAAAACTTGTTTCGAACTTGTCTGCCATCGTAATCGTCCCTATAGGAAATCATGCTTTGAATTTCTGTCGTGCACGACAGATATTGCTAAATTATTACATAACGGCGTATTTGGCTAATTCACTTCAGGTGTGATCTAATAGATTGGAAGGCATTCCAAATATACAAAAAACCAGGGTTCGAACAAATTGGGGGCGCTTCCTTGTGGAAATGTCCTCATGTCTCTTTAATATATTGCATGCCGTATGAGTTCCGTAAGGGCTACGATGATGTAGCTTGGTGATAATGGACCTTGGGTAGTGACCCACATGTTGGTGACCTCATGTGATCTTGTTGACCTCATGTGACCTTTGCCCCATTCACAAACCGCGACGACAGACGACACTAGTGGTCCGCTATTTTTTTTTGTTCAAAGGGATTTTTTTATCACCGGGATATACTGCATTATGCATCCATGATGAATTTATATTAACTTGATATTGAAAATATACAAGCTATATTTTTTTTGCTGCTCTCTTATTTTTAATCAGTCTTCTGTTCATGATAAGAATTTTATCTCCAAAGACGAAGGTGCTATTCCAATGGAAATATACCTCCTGAGTGAGTTTATTTGGAATTTCTTTTAATATTTTGTTAGCCCATTTAAACGGAAACTTACATCACATCAATAGCTTTAGTAAAAGATATACAGTAGAATGTGCGAAATTCTTCGGTTGTCTAATGACTGTAACTCTAACAAAAGCAAACTCACTCGTTCATTGTCCCGGTTAGATTTACAAGGTTATTACCCCACTCTCATGGTATAAGCGACAGTGTCTTTGCTGTGCCTAAAATGTGATACCTCCGGTACAATATTTCATGCAATAAAAATCTCATACTTGCAAAATATAACACCAACCACGGATACCAAATTTCATTCCAATGATCTCCATGTTGAAAGGAAGTGTATTACATATGACATTTATGAGACAGTCTTTGTTCATAAATTAAAGGGGATTTTCAGATTTAGATATAGGAAGGATGTTTTAAAGATTTTGTTGGTAAATGACATTAATGAATGCATATGCAACAGTGCTACATGTTTAGATCTGTTCTTACATTCTTCAATTTCCTTAAAATTTCCTTTTGAAATTTCCTGAAAGGAAATTAAGAAGATCCGTGAATAAATTACAAGCCACTACATTAATAAAGATGCATTAATGCTGACAAAACATTAACGCTATTGAAATTAGTGTAATATAAAAAGATTGCATTCAAATCACAATAAGGGAGAGGGGAAGAGACCGATAGATAGTCAGGCAGACACACAGACAGACGGTATCATATAATTCTTGAATATTGAAGCAGGCCTTATAAATGTATAGATTTTCGGTAAGCTGCCAATACATAGAATCCCAAAGCAAAGGCTAACATTTTGAAAGAAATCCTTATTTTCATCTGGTTTTCTTCTTTTGCTTCTTATCATTTCCAAACAAAGTGGAGTTTCTCAAATATGATAGCCAGAGATGGTACAACGTCTGGCTGCTTCACTGAATTCCGAAAGGTCCTTGTTTGTGCATGTTGCTCCAACAGTAGGCAGATCAAGAGAGTTCCATTGTATGTGGTGCGGTCCACAACACACAGGTAGTGAGTGCCATGATCTGCTTCCAGGTTACCCCATCTGAAAAATGAAACCTTAGATCGGCGATTCCGATTATTAATCTCTCCGCGTTGAGCCATCGCCATTTAGCCTTCAGGTGGAAGATGCTCACAGGTTCATACCATAGATGTTGCTTAGTGTTAGCAACTTTTTCTTTTCCACAAAGCGAATCTCTTAACCTTTTAGAGGACTGTTTCAAGGGTTGCGACGCGTTAATTTAAAAACTCTCTCTGGATGTAAGGTGGGTCAAGTGGATGACCTATGTTTTCAAATTACGGTCCATTTCCCAGCGCAAATGTTCATTCAAATGACAGAACGAAAACCCAGTAAATGAATGTCAATTGCCCGTGAATTTACAGAAAATCGTAAAAGAAGGGCCAATTGCGCGTAATATATAAAAAGCTTAAAATGTACGGGATTTTCCCGTATATTCCCGGTTTGCCCGTACCCCCCCCCCCCCCTACTTTTCGTCCGCAATTACTTGTTAATACCATGCGAGGTCCGAAAAATTCCGGTTATTTTTTACAGTAATGTCACATTACCCTCATTTACCCACCACATAAGTTCCACGTATGATGTACGGTATATGAGAATAATGTCTATAAGGCTATGGAAATGTTTTGTAAGCTTATTTCTGAAAGGTTTAATTTCTTTCATGTATGAAACAGGTACACTACTCTAAATCGTTCCGATTATTGCGATGGACGTGAGCTAGATATGGATTCAAAAGGGCGAAAAATACGAAAGGCAATTTCCGAAAAAAAACAGGTCATTACACGGGTGGTTTGTCAGTGGGTTATTACCGCCCAATACACCTCAGTATTACCATTTGGGTGATTCTTGTGAATTTTTCCATCCGTATAATTAGTTCATGGCTTCAGTGATCATTAAAAAATGTCTTGGGACCATGATAAATGAGCCATTATGTAACTATAATGACCTTTTAATGAGCATCGTGCAAAGAAATGGTGTTTGAAAAAAGCCGGTTATGTTGTCTCTACATAAAATTGGCCTTCCGTTTTTTTATCAATATTGTAAATTCCACTCCACACATCGCAGTGAACAGTATAGTAATATTTTTTGAAATAAAAACAGCATACTGCAGGTGTTTCAGGTACTAAAGTGTTATCTTTTTTTCGTTCGGTCGTAAAACTCGAGTTTAGCATCCACGTAGCAGCGTTAACGAAAACCGCTAACTTTCCTATTCATTCTATTTTGCTGATTAGCATTTTTGTTTTGACATCAGATGTAAATTAACGATTTTGTAAATTCTAATTAAAACCTGGTACCCCCCCGGTTTAGGCTGAATCTAAGAAGAACGCCGCTGGCGAACTTTAACCTGCCCGGCGCCTCTGATTCACCGTGGAGCAAACCAATTGACAATGATTTCATCATATTTTTTATTTGCATACTTAAAGACACTAGGAGAATTCCTAAATTGTAGTTACTTTGGTTAGAACATCTACCGAAAAGTTTTCAAATTGTTTGGACAAAGAAGTACAAATGAAAACCCAAACTAAGTTTTTAACTTGTCTAATCGTTCCACAGGGAACGTGCACTATAAACAAATAAGCGCCCCTTGCCACACAGAAGAATCCAGACTGTAAGTGTCTCTCGACTCATGTTATGTATAAATGTGGACACTTTGGAGGGTTCCCAGATGGTGCATACTTGACGTTTGATTGTTAATTACCTCACCATTCATAAAAAACCTTTTTTTGTCGCCAATTCTTGAAATGCTCAGAAATTTCGCGTCTCTCTGACATCGATGCGATAGCCACTCGACAAATCTTGCCCTTCTTCCGATTCACTGTGCTGCAGTTGAAGGCGAATGCGCATTCTGTTAAGGATAGAAGTTCAAGTAAATTTTATATATCCGGTTGAAGAATAAGCGGGAGATCCAAATTAATTTCTTCTTGCAGTGCTTGGATGTTCTTTGAATTCTGAAGTAAAACTAAACTGCAATTAATGGTTGTTGTCAGTTCTCCCTGAGTGACCCTTTTTTCCTATTATAAAGCTTGTGCCATGATCTCGTTATTCTATTTCTTTTCTCACATTTTTCCCAGATGGTCGGGCTTAGATGGCTTAGCCTTATTGTTTCCTAAACTTTTTTTTTTGTTTTTTTTTTTTTTTTTTTTTTTTTTTTTTTTTTAAACGCTTGGACTTGCAACAAAGTGTGAATTCATTTTACCATTGAATTGGCCTAATTCCGCATACAGTATCTATACATACTAACCTGACAATGATAAAAGTTAATCATCTGACCAGAATCGTTCAACTGTTGGCCCAGATAATCAACAAACAGGCCATTATTACCACACAAACAGCTTTAAATGGTCACCAAAGTGAGTGTTGACAAGCTATTTCAAAAGCAATGGTGTTCATGAGGCTGACTGAAGAAAGTCCAATAGTGGGGTTCATTGGCCGCTTATTACTCATTACCGCGTTTGTAGCCGTCTTTTTTACCAGCTTTAAGGAGCACATCTTCACACTCGTCAGCGTTGTCCGCAACATACATTCATACCCATATCACAGAGTATCCCTTAAAATTTAACATCAATGGAAAGGTCTTGCTTGTTTTTATATCGGGTTACCTCCCACAAATCGCCCAAAGACTACTTGTTTGGTGTCATCTTATCCTCCTGGCAATATGATTGTTTATTAGAACACGACTCTTTTCTGATTACTGACCGATGACTGTGCGGTATCATAGAATTTTCCCAAATTTCCGTTTGTTGTGTTGGGTGATTGCTTAGGGGGAATGAGGACTGGAGGGACTCGGGTATTTTAAATAGCCTGGCGCACTTTGGCGAAAAAAAGCCCATGACTTATACTAGGGTGAGATGCCAATTATTGTACTGATTATACTGAACTCTGAATGTGAGTGCAGGCTCGACTAAGTGGTCGGATATGTCAGACCGATTACTTCACACTGACACTTTTACCCAGCGATTTCTATGGAAAACGGAGTTCAGGGTGTATAACCAATACCCAGCACCCAACCACCGAACCTATTTCCCTGCCGCACACACACTGACACCCCCCACCCGCGACACCCCCAACCTCATTACAACACACACGAAAAATAAACGCAACTCATGGCTTACATAGCTAACGCGAAAGAAATCATGCGAAATGCTCTCACGAAATCACATAGTTGGCCTGTTATAAGTCGGCGCTTTCTGATTAGGTTCTGGCAATATCTTGGCAATGTTTGGTACTCGGTTATCCCTCTTGTCACGTATAAATACAATAGGCAAACGTCCAGGACTCACAAATCTAAGAATACTCTTTCACATTCACCCGAGTCGCTTTGATCCGTTAATTGAAAAGTATCAAGATATTGTTTCCAAAAATAATTCTATAAATAAGACAAAGTTTTCTGTAAAAATGACTTTGAATGACATCCCCTTCAACAATACAAGTACAAAAAATAATCCCATTCATGTTAGAGCATATATTATAATAGACAGTCTGCCGCGGGTTGATAGATTACCCACACTGCAACCATGCATGCCGTCATTGAAATTCGGTACTTTGTGATTATACATGGTGGGATACGCAATTGGTGTTTCTACCCGTATTTACCATACCACAATACCAGCACCTGTTATTTTCTTCAAGGAGTGTTGGAATTAACAGGTGGCCTATTAATCCGGATTGGTATTTCAACCGGTAGCCAATAATGAATATATGGAATTCTCACAAAAACACCTTATAGCCAATGAAGTACTTCAATCGAAATTGTTTCGTCTGCTTCGACGTGCGACGGTTCGAAAATACAAAAATGAAATGTCACATACACTATGGCTTATCCATCAAGCTTTAAACTCGAAGGTAATATTTCATTGCAAACAATTGATAGTGCTTAGTAATCATCCCTGGAGGTCGCATTATAAAACATAACCTATTTCTGCTAAAATTTCCTTTAAAAAAGCCAATTATTCGATACTTAGATGTCATATTTTTAGAAATTCCCTCGCTTTTATATGTATCGTAAGACAAACGGGCGCCTTCTTGTCGTCTTTCTTCTTTTTTTACACCCAACTTTCAATCACAAATAACTATTAACACAAGACATACCAAAGTCATCTGGTCCTCGATATTGACAGAGTCGTAGAAATACTTTCTATTGTTGAATTTATAGCAGAACGTGTTAACTTAACCTTTTAAATTTAACAGCACGTAATGGAATGAAATGAACTGGTGAGAAAAGATCACAGTTACCGTAAAGAGGCTGCACTCAAAACCAATGATAAAACAACACTTGCGGCTTCCTTTGCTGATTTTCTTCACTTATACAATCGGAAGTTTGACACCTTTATTACCGCCTCTGTGACCTTATCAATACAATCATTATCTTTCAGACATAAAGTGTAAAAAGGTGAGAGAAATATAATCGCGAATATTTTACCTATTAAGGGAATCAAGTAAATATTACGCGACACATTTATTAAGAATATAGAGACATATGCCATGTCCATTTCTTGTCGTTTGCAACTGTATTTTTTAAACGGGTTTGGTTACTAATTTTGCAAAATGCATTATTGTTAAAGTTGGTGATACGTCATGGGACATCATTTCTGCATATACTCTCTCAGTACGAAGGGTCCACCGTCGGGTTATCACGGTGATCTACTTTTCATGAGGCCTTTAGCAGGGTGGTGTGTTGGATCGATGGATTATCTCCTTCAGCAATAAAGTTTCGGGTTCCATCTCCGGACAAGCCAGCGACTTCATGCGAATTTGGTATTAAGTTCGTACGCGCTCACAACGTTTTTCCCAGTTTTTACCCTGTCATGTATTAAAATAGTCAATAATGTCTTTGATTATAACTTTCTTGTTGAGTTTTTTGCATAAATCGCTGCAGCTTTGCAAAGCAACAGGATTTGTCCTGTGGTGGACATCCCGTTTTTTTAATACGTGTGACATTCACTCCATGTATTGTCTTCGTATTTTTTGGCGCACATAGGATCTTTGACTGTCATTGAATGTAACAACCCCTTGTAACTCCATAACTCCGCATCAAAACCATAGCAACTTACGCATCTATTATACAAATAATGACTTTTTATATTGCAATGCGGTTAAAGAATATGGGTTCAGGAGTTGTAAGTGAAATAATTCACTTTTCATCCGAGCAAGGTGTAAGCCAGTCGAATGGACCTTGAATGGAATCTGGAGGACGCAAGCATTAAATGGTCAGTTGAATGGAAATATATTTCCATTGCGCGAACATTATTATTTGTTTTAATTCATCTAAGTATTCTTGTCATTGGGGGATTCAGACTTACTTGAACCTAGTAATGGGGTAATCCAGGTTTAGGCTGCCAGACATGGCCTAGCCATACCCGAGCTAGGCGGCAAATGTTGACTAACATTTTACCGTCTCCTTCGCCTATCACTTACTATAGCTGTGCTATAGTCACTGCATTAACCTTGGTCCGAACAGACCTCCGTGGCCGGGAATTACAGGTAGAACGTGCAAACATCTTTGCCAGCAGAAACTGAAACAAGATAGCACCCCATTGTTCGCTTACTCAAGACCGTGTACGCGATAGCTACGCACCGCAAGCACGGATTGTAATACTGTCTTCATAGCCGGCGAAGTCCCGTATTAGTGCATGACTTATTAAACGTAATGTAATCTCTAATCATGCACTCAAATGACAAGGATCTACTTAGGTGTTATATAAAATTTATTAATGGAAGTGTGTTGAGCATTTAGATTAAGAAAGAATAAAATTACTTGGAATCACAGTGAAAATAGATTAGCAATCTTTCAAGGGTCGGCTAATCATACATATTACTTTCCATATTTGTAGACTTCAGACAACTTTCGCAGACAAATTTGGTCAAAATTTGAAATATCCTATTCAAAAATACGCTATGATTTGCCTTATTTAACAGAGACAACTGTAAGATAGATTGGCAGATTCGGCTTTAATAACGCTCATTACGATTCATTACATGTTTCGTCTAAAAAGCGCAGAAAACAAGATTAAGTCCATTACTAACAACATAATGGCCATTATGAACACGAACTAAAATGGATTTCGAGGAAATGACTTCACGTTCGGCCAAGATTACATGACGATACGCATAATAGCTTAAGTTACATAAACCCAGACTTAGAGGTACCAAAGTTGGGATATGATACCACCTTGAGCTTAATTGGTGTATTCATATTTTTAAATATGAATACACCAATATATTTTTAAATATGAATACACCAATATATTTTTAAATATGAATACACCAATATATTTTTAAATATGAATACACCAATATTTTTCAATATGAATATTTAAAAATATTATACGATTCAAATTTCGATGGCTGTTTTGTTACACATGCTGACGTTTATAACTTCCACAGAAGAAATTAAAATATTAGTCTCACACATAAAATTGTCTGGATTGAGTATTTCTTTTGAAGCACACATCAAAGGACGGTTCTAGACCTATTTAAATCTTTAGGGTTCCGTGAACATTGGATGCTACATGCGGGACAAAAAGTTCTATGTTGCACCTTTTATTCTAGGAGCTTAGGAGACGGCTCCTACAGGCCCCATTGGCTTTTTCCATTGCTTACATAAGTGCATACCTTTATGTAGTTTTATGATTATAAAAATTGAATTTGAAGTTCTGATCTAACTTTTCCATCGTTTGAATGAGTGTGTGATTTTATGTAGTTTTGATTATTATACACTTAAAAAAATGCAACGAGAACTTTTTCTCCTGTATGTGGAATCCCCTAGAATGTAACCCTCAAAATGGTTCTTAGAAAATCTGAGAACCCAAAACGGTTCCTAACAGAACGATAAAAGTGCTATACAACAGTTAAAGAACTCTTGGTTCTTTGAAGAACCTTACGGGGTTCCATATAGAGGAAAAGCTTTGAACCGCTTTAGCATTTTTTTCTTAGAGTGTAGGAATCAAGATTCGAGGTTGAATTTACGATCTAAAAACTTTTACGTGTAATAAGTATTAAAGTCGTTTGCCATCAACAACAATGTTTAAAAAAAACTTAAAGTTGCAAAATAAACCTTAAATTATAGTCATTTCATTGTTCAACATTAAGATATGAATTGGAAAAAAAATCTATAATAATTGGTTGTAGTTGTATTTCTATGTAAAATGATTCAGAAAATCTAAGTTTTAACACTATTTATTTCCACAGAATATAATCTAAAAACTAAATCGATAATAATTAGTTTTAGTTTTATTTCTCTGTAAAAAGATTCAGAAACTCGGTCTAAGTTTTAATCCTCTTCCCCGGAATCTAATGTTTGTGTTTGTAAATTGTATAGCACACCCTTCAAGAAGGCAGAATATACTGGCTGTTTTGGTTATCCATTTAATTTGTGCTATTTACTTTATATAAAGATACTTTAATTTTGAAAAACAATTAGAGACGCTAATTCTTAAGTGAAATGTTATTGGAATATGCCCAAAGTGATTTTCATCAAACGAAATAGCATAAACATAACATGAAATTTCACGTTCTTGGAGTTACTTCTATCAAGAAATCTAATGTGCCAGAAAGAACGCTTACAGAATGGATGGGAATGCATACGTGCCACAAATGTTGAGTTCCACGGTTATGTTGTAAAACAACATTTAAAACAACAATAATGTTTGAGATGTCTATGGTTGTTCGTTAAAGGCTTTATTGTCGCGGTTTTCTGTGACTTTGTTGGTCTTCAGTACACTTTACACCACAACCACCAACCGAACACGCACGTAGTAGTTTTATTCTAGCTTACTGATTTGACAGCCGGTAATGACATCAGATTTGGATTCGTGGATATTTTGTAGTAATGAAGTCGTGAGTATTTTTCGTTACAATAACAATATGGTAATTAAAGGTCTATGGTCCGATCGCTAATAACGTCGTCCCCAGGGGTCCTAGATTTTACCGGAAGTTAAAAATTTTGGTATCAGATGAAAGCTACTATTTTTCTCATTTCTCTAATTTTGCCCCATTTTGTGGTACACAGTACTCTATGGGGATTACAAAATCACGTTTTAGCTCTCACTTCAAAACGGGTTGAAATACAGATGGGGTTTTGGGGTGAAGGCCATTCTATCAAGATGAAAAATTTATAGACTTAAATCGGGTCATCCCCCTTTAAAGTCTGACTCAGAGATTTCGAAATATTATTTTTTTGTGTAATAATGAAAAATAGTCAACTAGAACTAAAGATAGTAACCTAAAATCCACAATTCCGAAATTTGAGATGAATCGGATTTTTCGTTTTGATGCAGTAAACATTTATGTGTATAGTATTACGTCCCATAGGATACTGTGTATAACAAAAATTCCGGATCCGGAATTTTATAACAAAGTTGTGATTTTCTATATGAAGGAATTCGATTTAAGCTTAGCAATTTCACACAGTGATTAATAAATGGATAAGCATTATGTACATGCAAAAAACGCGATTTTTTTGGAAATCGAGGGCGCCCTCCTCAGGAAATCTCTGAGTCGGCCTTTAACATAAAAAACGCACAATAACATTCGCCCATCCGCTTCTTTTTCTTCCTCTTCTTATTCTTTAACCAAACCCCGTCCATCAAGTCAATGATAAGTAGCGTCACTAGGCCGGTTATCGTTTTCGAATTCGAGTAAGAGTTGTCTTGAATGACGATTATGTGTAGTCTTAGATCGAAAAAAGCAGAGAATCAACAGGATTCTAAAGATGAGCAAGGCAATGAAGAGAGATCCCGCGCCACAACCGCGGGACACGCGCATTAAAGAAACACGAGGACATTTGCAGAAACAAAAAATGTGAAGTGAATAAGCCGAAAACGACGTCTTAATGTAAGAAAAAGATGATGTCATATTTTCTCGTGCACGACAGAACACCCAAGCATGCTTCTCTATAGGGTCGATTAGAAAATAGGCAACTTAAAAAGTTAGTTTGTGTTTTTCTTTTGTACTTGGACGTCCAATAAACCGTCGAAACGTTCTGGGTAGAGTTATTCTACGACGAATGAACTGCAAATTTAGAGAAATGTGTATCCTCAAAAATCCTGTGTCCCTTTAAACGTAATATTTGGAACTATTTTTCGGAGTATTAGCGGAACATTTGTGTTACGCGTATTAGCGTAACATTTTGAAGAGTAAATTATTCTTATTAGACACTGAACGGAGCTAGAAATGTAAAGCATCAGTAAGTCGATGTAATGTTCTTGCGAGTGATGTACTGTCAATTCGTTTTATAACTTTTAACATGAAAAAAAAAAAAAAAAAAAATTTGGTATCAGATGAAAGCTACTATTTTTCTCATTTCTCTAATTTTGCCCCATTTTGTGGTACACAGTACTCTATGGGGATTACAAAATCACGTTTTAGCTCTCACTTCAAAACGGGTTGAAATACAGATGGGGTTTTGGGGTGAAGGCCATTCTATCAAGATGAAAAATTTATAGACTTAAATCGGGTCATCCCCCTTTAACATAAAAAACGCACAATAACATTCGTCCATCCGCTTCTTTTTCTTCCTCTTCTTATTCTTTAACCAAACCCCGTCCATCAAGTCAATGATAAGTAGCGTCACTAGGCCGGTTATCGTTTTCGAATTCGAGTAAGAGTTGTCTTGAATGACGATTATGTGTAGTCTTAGATCGAAAAAAGCAGAGAATCAACAGGATTCTAAAGATGAGCAAGGCAATGAAGAGAGATCCCGCGCCACAACCGCGGGACACGCGCATTAAAGAAACACGAGGACATTTGCAGAAACAAAAAATGTGAAGTGAATAAGCCGAAAACGACGTCTTAATGTAAGAAAAAGATGATGTCATATTTTCTCGTGCACGACAGAACACCCAAGCATGCTTCTCTATAGGGTCGATTAGAAAATAGGCAACTTAAAAAGTTAGTTTGTGTTTTCTTTTGTACTTGGACGTCCAATAAACCGTCGAAACGTTCTGGGTAGAGTTATTCTACGACGAATGAACTGCAAATTTAGAGAAATGTGTATCCTCAAAAATCCTGTGTCCCTTTAAACGTAATATTTGGAACTATTTTTCGGAGTATTAGCGGAACATTTGTGTTACGCGTATTAGCGTAACATTTTGAAGAGTAAATTATTCTTATTAGACACTGAACGGAGCTAGAAATGTAAAGCATCAGTAAGTCGATGTAATGTTCTTGCGAGTGATGTACTGTCAATTCGTTTTATAACTTTTAACATGAAAAAAAAAAAAAAAAAAAATTTGGTATCAGATGAAAGCTACTATTTTTCTCATTTCTCTAATTTTGCCCCATTTTGTGGTACACAGTACTCTATGGGGATTACAAAACCACGTTTTAGCTCTCACTTCAAAACGGGTTGAAATACAGATGGGGTTTTGGGGTGAAGGCCATTCTATCAAGATGAAAAATTTATAGACTTAAATCGGGTCATCCCCCTTTAACATAAAAAACGCACAATAACATTCGTCCATCCGCTTCTTTTTCTTCCTCTTCTTATTCTTTAACCAAACCCCGTCCATCAAGTCAATGATAAGTAGCGTCACTAGGCCGGTTATCGTTTTCGAATTCGAGTAAGAGTTGTCTTGAATGACGATTATGTGTAGTCTTAGATCGAAAAAAGCAGAGAATCAACAGGATTCTAAAGATGAGCAAGGCAATGAAGAGAGATCCCGCGCCACAACCGCGGGACACGCGCATTAAAGAAACACGAGGACATTTGCAGAAACAAAAAATGTGAAGTGAATAAGCCGAAAACGACGTCTTAATGTAAGAAAAAGATGATGTCATATTTTCTCGTGCACGACAGAACACCCAAGCATGCTTCTCTATAGGGTCGATTAGAAAATAGGCAACTTAAAAAGTTAGTTTGTGTTTTCTTTTGTACTTGGACGTCCAATAAACCGTCGAAACGTTCTGGGTAGAGTTATTCTACGACGAATGAACTGCAAATTTAGAGAAATGTGTATCCTCAAAAATCCTGTGTCCCTTTAAACGTAATATTTGGAACTATTTTTCGGAGTATTAGCGGAACATTTGTGTTACGCGTATTAGCGTAACATTTTGAAGAGTAAATTATTCTTATTAGACACTGAACGGAGCTAGAAATGTAAAGCATCAGTAAGTCGATGTAATGTTCTTGCGAGTGATGTACTGTCAATTCGTTTTATAACTTTTAACATGACTTTATTATATTCCTACTCTATTCATTGTACAACAGTATGTCACTTAAAAGGAATATATCTGCCATAACGTAATAAAAAACACAAACGACAACCCAAAGCTGTCCTCATATAATATTAAGTGTTATTTTAAATACTTAAAGCTTTTCCTCAATATATAGTTGAATTAGAACGTTAAGAGTCTTACTCTAACATCGCCTTCAGATATTAAAATACAAACTTGAACGTTTCACGTTCAGAAAGCAGAAACGAACGTGAACCTTCTCCTGCGTGAGCTGCATTGGTCACTATTTGCTCAGAGCAGTCACTTCTCTACTCTTATTCAAACATATACTTTGGAAGTACATGGTTTCTAGCAATAATACTTCTTATTTTACATTCATAAGCCGTCTTATTAATTTCGTTCTTCTTCTAGGTCCTCTCTTGTGGTTCCTAAATCCAATAACATGGTAGGTGGCAAGACCCTCTCGTAAAAATCGTATTTGTATTCCACAAAGTGCGTTTATATATTCTTTTGTTTTTCAGCTGTGGAAGTTTTAAGGACACTATCGAGATTAATGACGTGTTCTAAATCTTCGTGGCTAGGATATTATTGTACTCATTTCTTAACGTAATGTTCTTTGGAATGTACGGTGATGTACTCACATTAAAATGTTATGAATCGCTAATCTCCTGATGAAAGAACTATAAACACAAACATGGCGTAAAATATATCCAGCCACCTCGAAACACTACTGCGACACCCCAATGCACCTCAACGGTGCTGTGCAAAATCAATATCATATTATAGGAAAAGCTTAGTTCCAAAAGGGTCGAAACTTTTTGTCGAAATTGAGTTATGTCCAAAACATAAAGGAGTGGTGCAAAATATATACATGTATTTTAACCTTTGTTCCACATTTGTAGCATTACCTGTTCCGAAGTTATGGACTACGGTCATTTCCGGAAATTGTCAGTTTTTGAAATTTGAATATAGTTAATTTCTTTTAGATGGAAATGGTAGAAATGTAGCTCTTTTATCATAAAAAAGGACATTTGAAAGAATATTCTTAATCAAATGAGATCAAGAAAAAAATAATCAAAAGAATTTAGGAATTGCGGAATCAACGTTCATTTCTGTAAATTGAATATTGACTTTAATATTGAAATTGATTAGCATAAAATGCCATTTTAATGATTGGTAATCAAATTAATGTTCAATTCTTTCCGAATTACACAAAAGCGCGTCAAATTCATTGTGGTATGTCATAGTGATTTTATTTGAGGACACCTGGAATGATCAGATGAAAGAAAATTAATGAATATGCCTATACACCTGTACAAACAGTACGAATGATGGAAATTATGCTGTTTATTGTATGCAAATCACATTAATGCCGTAAAGGCTAAACTAGGCGCTAGCTTAACTCTCCAATCTTTCGAAATGATACAAAGAATCGTTATCGCCCAGGGACGGTCACGAATATGAAAACTAAATGATTCCCGTGCCACGGAAATAGATCTGTAAGTATAGATTTGTGAGCAAAATCGCCAGAAAATGGTTAATCTGTCTGCATTCATTAACAACTTGCTTTCAGGATATGGTTTCAATTTACACCATTATTTTCCAGACAACAAAGATGTAACGGCTTAATATTATCCAAGGACATTGCTTTTCTTAAACATTTTCAAATTTTGTCCTAGCTTATTGATATAGTCCTCGACTAAATTTGATATAAACTTGGGAACAGAAGATACGTGTATTTTCAAGCTCAGGGCAGCATGTCAATCGCCAACACAGTACCCCACTATGATCGTGCTGGGTATTCTCATATTACAGAATGATGTGAGCAAAAAATACACATCCTAACATACCTAGCATTGTAAACGTGTCACGACTATATAACGAGATACCTTTTTGTAGATACAAGGTTACGATAAGATATATAATACATGCATTTTGGGATATCCAAAACTTCTTTTATTTGGCAATGGTTGACACAATATCGCTTTATCTCGTGGTGCAAAATGTTATATTCGAGTTGAAATGCATCAAAGTTCACAATTTTATTCATTAAGGTTTACTATGTAATAAACAATATTCGTATGCTCTCGCGTTTAAGTTTTTTGTTCGCAACTGTCCTCGTGGGTCAATTGGTTGCAGTACTCTTTATTGGTGTGTGCCTTGTTATAATTCGCTGTATTTTCCGATACTTTCGACGATTCCAATGAAGTATATAGTTGAGAGGCAGAGCATGGCATTGATCAGTTACTTTTCAACATCAAAATATCTATGAATTAAATATTTCTCACAGTGATATGCCAAGCAAGGGTACGGTTAACCATGGGATAACAAACAATTCGGTAATATAGTGTGAGCCAAATCCCCCTTGCCTAGCAAATTCATTCACCTTAAACACCTTGAACCCTATGTAAATGATCACATCCAAATCCTATGGCATAGGTTTGCATGCCACCAGGTGTTAAAGCCCAGGCATAGAGCAGCTGGGAATGCCTCAAAATTGAAACACATGTTTCTTGTGGGGTCTGTCCGGAAGCGCTTTCTATTGTAAAAAACGCGGTTCAATTGTCACGAACCGTCGATTAACCCACGGTTGAGTTTGAAGTCGCTCCTTACTAAGCAGTTAAACAATCACTACAACAACGAATATGACTCATAGATTGGGTTTTTAATAAATGCCGTGTGAATACCTTAAAAACATTGTCTGTGCTCTAAAAGGGTATGTACTAAGTTGCAAATTAGTATCTAGTGTGTCTAACGTAACAAAGCACAGGGATCCATGGATTATTTCTCTTTCTGGCTCTCCTTTCTATCTCGCTGTCCTTTCTGCCTCTGAGTGTCTTTTCTGCCTCTCTCTTTTCGCTGTCTTTTTCTATCTCTGCGTCACTTCTGTGTGTCTGTCTTTTCCATCTCTGTCTTTGATTTCTCTTTTCGCTTTTCTGTCTCTCTTTCCCCCTCTTTCTTCTCTAAGTTAGGGTTCACATGGACAATAGTAAAATTCTTCATTTAGAATCTTCACTAAATTTACACAAGAGTTTATAAATCAAGGGCATGCATTAAACATGTTAAAGAGGTATTTTGTGTCGGAGTAGTTTGCCAATGAAACAACGACGCACTTGACCAGTGTGTGGACTATTCCGCCTACAAATTGCACCTTTGTCCCCGTCTTCGAATGTTGCACTATTTCACGGGGGACTTCCGGGCGTGTCATCCTCGTTCTCACGAACGCCTGCCAAACATCAAGCGCAATGTCGGACTATTTCACTATATCAACACACCCTGAGTTCTATGAGATTTTGGCCCGAAATTATACTCCAGGATCATATGGTCCTTGAGCATATGTCATCCGGAGAAATTATTCTAAGTCCAATTTTAATGCACATGTTTCAGGAGCATATGACAAATATGCTCCAGGATCAGTATTGACTAAAATATTTCTCCACTCCTCCAGGGCATATTTGTCATATGTTCCTGGAGCATTGTGCATTCAAATATGCCCCAGGAGCATTTTCAAGCATATTAAAATATATTTGACTTAAAATATTACTCAAGATTATTCAGGCTTCAGGAGCATAGTCAATATGCTTCTGGAGCTGGCAGTTCAATTGGAACATTTCAAGAAGAGATCACACCTGTAATGACAGTGATTAACTTAAACTTGCCCGGGTTTAAAAGTAAGAATACCCTCCGTTGTTAAAATGTATTCCCCGAGGTTGTCACATGTGTATAGCTCGTCCCCTCTAAATATGAAGTTAAAGATATGGCCGGGCTTGAAAATGTTAACGGAAGGTTAGGTCAAATATGTTTTGAATTTGGATTGCATGTTTTTGTAAAAAAAAACCTCCTATATGTAGCATGAATTTTTGTCGCAAATATTCTAAACAAGTGTAAGTGTTCCATACATAAGTCGTTAAGAACTCGCATAACATGTGCAGGAGGCTCCCGGGATGTCACTTTTCTATTATCTTGCTATTACCTCAAATTTGATACAATCATAATTGCTATTCAGATACCATATATAAGAACAAAATACTATTTCGGGGTTTGCTATGGTATTGCTGTGAAAGTAACCGATCTATACAAAACATCCCAGCAAGCGGTGTTTGTATGGGTAAATCTCTTTCCTCTTTGTGTAGCTCGAGGGAGGGGAGGGATAAGTAGTGATAATGCAAGAGAATCAAAAATTGGAAATGCATTTTTGTATCTTACAATCAAGAATAACTATGTAAAATTCATATAACTACTTTAATGTAGCAACAATCCACCATAGTGAAACAAATGAAGTATTTGAGGAAAGATTTCATACGTCTCCCGCAAATAGATGAAGCGATGACGACTCAAAATCTTCACTAAACAACCGATTGTGATTTACATCAGTACAGAACAAACAAAGATCAATAATATTTGTGTTTGAGGTCAATCTGTACAGGTCATGGTGCAAGATATTACGCTTATAAATCTGGGATATTCACACGGAAAGGCTTTTTAAAATCTCAAGTCGGAATTTTGATACGCATGTATAGAAATTACAGAATCAGATGAAATAACGCCATTGTCTTTAATACATGGATTTCAAGCCAACCACTTGCAGGTTATGTTGGCACATCTATGCCAGTAACAAAAATACCAAATACGAATTTTGATGATTTTTTCGATGTTTCGGATTAGCAAATCGCTGCTTGTCCCTTTAAATGCTTTAAGGTCACATTTTTAATCCCACATTTATTACAATCGCTTATTAGCATTCATGCAAATGCAAGCTAGAGTTGCAATCACCATAACAATGCTAAGACACAATTTAAACAGTTATGCCTTTGGGATTGCAGTATTTAAATTGTCAATACAACCCAATCATCAATGGGATTAATACAGGGGGGGGGGGGTGGGGGGGACTGTGTTGCAACCAGTAAACATTCGCAAATAACTGCTTTCTTGCGATTGTTGATTTTCCTTAGGTCATTAGAATCTTGATCCATTGGGGTGTCCTTGATTTCTGCATGAATCTGAACAGTTTGTACTAGGTAAATATAATATAAGCTGATGTTCATTACCTCCTGTCATTGATCGCTCAGCCACTATCTATCAATTACAATAGTTGTCGTTAACCAGGTAGTGTAACACTGCGCCGTTACTGTGGAATTGCCTAATCGGACATTCTTCTAACACCTGGCGTTATCACACCGTCTGTTGTGAAAAACAGGACTCTGGTAGACGACAACTGACTTGATAGTTGCTCACCACAACCAGTTGGGCATTGGCATTCGCGATTTACTGAGAAAATCAGAAGAGATGGGAAAGTTTCGTTCCATTTTTAGACGATAAACAATGAGTCCACGGCAATACACTCATTTCCGCGACCCTTTTAAGGCTAACCCCACTTAATGCGTAGAAACATGAATGAGAGTAGTATTAATGATTACAACTGGATTTCCGAAGTTTCTATAACGGAATCAAGCGCAACACATCCCATAATCGTCTTGATTGATGAGGTTACCTCGTCGGCCCCTAGCCGCTTTCTCTACTGACATGTCATGATCTATGGGGTCACATATTACAGCGGAATTGTTGGCATAAAATGTGACGAAACTTACATGACAAATAAATAAGCCTTGTCACCTTCTTTGACACTCTTTGACGGCTACATATAAATATTGGTAATAGGGTCGAAGTGTTTGAGATATTTACAGGAAATGACACAAAAGTGAAAATAATGAATACAATGTCT
Organism: Ophioderma brevispina; assembly: GCA_023653785.1. Taxonomy (NCBI): domain Eukaryota; kingdom Metazoa; phylum Echinodermata; class Ophiuroidea; order Amphilepidida; family Ophiodermatidae; genus Ophioderma; species Ophioderma brevispina. The sequence continues at coordinate 42,010 of JAMKCH010036265.1, forward strand.
TTCTCTGTCTCACCAATGAAAAATCATTTAAAATCTCCTTTAGAAACCTCACCTTAACAAAAAATAATGTACCGTTAACAAAGATATGCCGATTTCTGTAGAATTCTCGCCAGAAAATATTTTTTTCTTCTTGCTGTTTCTAAAAAGATTCACTCTACAGAGGCTTGTTTCAAAAAGATATTGAATAATGCTTCCGCAATTTTCTTTCATTTAATTATTTTTTTTTTATTTTAATAACACGGTCTGTTATGTTGAAAGTATTAATATCGCAAACCACTTAAATGGAAATGATCATAATCCTATAAAAGCTGTTGTTGAGGTACTGGGGATAAGGGACTGTGGAAGGACCAACTTATTTATCTATATCGATAGACATTTTCGTTTGAATATACCGCGACTGTTTCCTTTACTCATGTGCTATGCTTTCATACATATCCTATGAAATTCATGTTGTCAAAAAGACCTTGACCATGTGTGCTTAAATGTCGCAGTGATTTCTTTACATTTTAAAGATATTGTGCCCAAGACAAGTGGGAGTGCTTAATCGTCCAAAGAGGCATTTAGAGTAACATTAACACATGCCGAATAACTAGTGAAAACCCTTTAGGAAGTGCACTGTCTATAGTGCAGTTGAGGCGGATGAATGGGTCGTAAAAAAAAAAAAAAAAATAGCTCCTGCAAGTGGGTAGGACATAAATATATCCTTAATAATGGTATGTCAATAATATTAGTTTATCCCTGGTTTTCACGCCAACGAAAAATATCTATGGTTTGTTTCCAATATCACTGAAGCGATAGCCGAATTTTGTACTTAGATTGTACTTATTGTCCGATAGCTGTGGCGTCAAGCCCAGATTTAATAAATTTTAATCCTTTATAGCTTACACTTTCAAATGTCTACTAAATGACAAAAATCGTTCCCCCCTGTTTGTTCTCACGCAATCCGGAAAACTATCTATTGTTTGTTTCCAATATCACATTGGAAAGCCAATGAAAAGCAATGATATACCAGCTAAGTAGATGCTTGTCCTTAAGCTCAGACTTAACCTTGAGCTTGAATACTAGGGCATAGGCCTTAGGCTTATAAAGACCCGGGACCTAGCCCTATCCCGGCTCGGCTTAAATGTTGACTCCAATGAAAACGAGGGCGAGGTGCTGAGCGGTCTACCGTCGGGCAGGGCATCGACTCGAGCGCCCTGTGCGAGCCCGCAATATTGGACGTACGTAGCGATATATATTATTGCATTCATGTGACGTTTTAATCCTCAGTCAAATGGCCAGGTGTTATAATATAACACTTACACGAGTGGCTAATTAGACACTTGGTTTCATATCAAAGAAACCCAATAGATTTTCCAGAGTTTTTCTATTAAGGAAAACTTCGAGCTGCCGGCCACCGTGGTTTACCAAATTAAATCCAGAAAGAATCCAGAAAGCTCAGCGTGAGTAGGCACCCTAGTCTGGGCCTGTTTCTACTAGGCTACAATGTACAAATCAACAGTTGGACTAACTGCACAGTAACACAACTCAGTCATCATTGTCCTGATAATACAATTTTCCCCTTCCAACAAGATTAGTCCTAGACCAAGATGTCATGGCCACAGTCATGACAGTGATTCAGTAGCATCTTGCCTATGCAGTGCACAGAGTCAGTGAGAGTTGAATTCTGCGGGTAGCATGGCACTGTAGCTAAGGAAAACACACTAACTTACCTCTTTGAAAGACATCATAAAGATCACGAGTTCTCCAAAAAACTCACAGGGGAACTTTAAAAATGTTTTTGTACATTAAAGAAATGTAGGGAGGAAAATGTTATCATGTAGGAAATATTTGTTTGGGATCCAGCAGCAGTCACACATTGTGTTTGAACCAAAAAGGCCATCTTAGATTGTGCACTTCAGCGGGGTGCTGGACAACAACAGTTCTCTTCCACAGATGCGCAGATCATACATCTATAGATTTGAATGCATGTAAAGTAGGGGGACTTGGATACTGGGTGTAAAAGCATTACGTAATACGGGGCTCTATCCAGTGAGTAATTTGACACATTACTCTGGTAATACGGGAAAATATTAATATTAATTAACCAATCAGCATTCAACAGTCATGTCTACTAAATGATAATATTCATTCATCTCGGTCAAATACCAACTACTGCCACTAACTACTGCTGCTACTATACTGCTACTGTTACAGCTGATTGTTACTGCTGCTGCTTTTGCTGCTTGCTGTTTAGTCTACCGTTCTGATCACTACTCCTTACCACTTTAAACTGATTGTTAATAAACCTTCTAGAGTTAGCGATGGTTTTACCTCAATAAGAATCACGTAGAATTTACCGACAATAGTTATAAGAAATTTAGTTATTGACATATGACATAATTCAAGCGGCTGGATCGATTCCAAAGTTTCACCGCTGATGTTTAAAGGGGGCTGGTTACAAGGTTTGAAAGAAACATCATTGTGACAGTAAAGGATGGTGATCCCGTCGTAGAGGTCATCCAATTTTCTGGCATAAATCCTGTTCACCAGCAAAGGTCACAGCCGGTTATCACAGTGATCTACTTTATTGAGACCTGAGCACAGGGCTGGTGTGTACGTCGATTAAGCAGGATCTCATTCAGCAATAAAGTTTCGGGTTCCATGTCCGGACAAGCCAGCGACTTCATGCGAATTTGGTATTAAGGTCGTACTCGCTCTCGCCGTGTTCTCAGTTTACCCTTTATGCATTAAAATAGTCACATAATTAGTCTTGTGTAATTATACAGCTTTATTACGTGAGTTACATAATCGCTCAATGGAAGTCTTTGCAGTAGAACATTTGTCTGTTGCTCAAAGGACATGCCCATTTTTTTCTAATGCGTGTGACACTTTTTTATGTATTCACTCGACGGTCTGCTTTGTCTGTGTATCTTTTGAAAAGGCCTGGTAACCTAAACTCTGAGTAAATACCAAGGGGGTGAAACCCATTCAAAACCATCGTCCGTGCTGGGCGCTGACATTTTGAATATTGCACGTCATAATTATTAGTTTGGGTGCTTGTATACACACATAATGTCAATTCGATACAAACAATCCGCCCAAATATCAGTTGTTGGATGTTGGGTGCTATTGGGTGGTTAAATTTTGTCTACCCATGGCCACACAACGAATGAAATGACACATCAGTCGTTTTAATTTAAATAACCGCCTCAATGTATTCATCTTTTCACCTAAGCGCGCATTGCATTATGAGAAAAAAGAGTATCTGAGCACAATGATCCAGGTACACTATTATTATACCTGGCCACCTCTAACACATACATTAATTTGTATCACTACGATTAGTGTATATGCAAAGTGGCACCCACAGTATGTGGAAGAACCGGAGGCAGCCATTGCTTTCTATGTTGGTAACTCTATGTGTTGTTTGTGGTCGGCAAACATGCGAGACGGTGTATTTCTAAAGATTACGTAACGCTTTGCCTCTCTATCTATATAGAACCTCTTTGGTAAATACTATGCATCTACAGGCTTCCCCACAAAATTTAACACTCGTAACGACGGCATTTTTGATAAAAAGAAAAGTACGCATGGGTCTTGTTTGATATCCCTTAAAGCCAATAAAACAAGCTTTAATATGCCATTTATTCATTCAATCCGATACGTAAAACAAAAAGATATGCTTCATCAATTATGAAAGGGCGAAAGCAACTTGGTCCGATTTTTGTCTGAGAACGCTTAGAATGCATGATGCAACATGAATACACTTGGCTTCAGAGCACATCTTCTTTCCATCTTAAAAAAAGAAAACAAATAGATTTTGCAGAGTTTTTCTATTAAAGAAAGACTTCGAGATTCCTGCCACCGTGTTTTACCAAATGTACATTGTTGGATCTACCACAACTGCTCTTAAGAGAAATGTTGGATTGAGTTTTTGCCATTCTGGTCCGTTAATATGTATGGCCTGCCACTGGTGTCTTTATTTCCAATTCTGCCTGCTTCATTAGTCCATGTAGGCTCATTATCAGAAGTTTCTCTTTCTTTTTTTTTTTTACTTTCGTGTTTTTGTTGGTTATTCTGCCTATAAAATCATAGATTTTATTGGAAGGGACCTGAATCCAATAAGAAAGTGTCTGATTATTTGGTTTAATTTGGTTTGGTTTAACATTCTGTGTAGTTTTTGAGCGATTTGATATCACTAACTCTGCTAATGAAAGTAAACTGACTGATTAATATTTGAAAAATACAAAGTATTGCTGATCATAAAGACAATTATCACATTTTATGACAATAATGAAGTTCAAAAGGGATTGTCAATATCTTCAATAAGTTCAATTGCCAATCAATAACACAACAATCAATAACCCAAATTGAGTATGTTACAAAATCATGTTTCACACAATCTTACAAATGTTACTATTGCAAATCGGACCAATCCGAAGTTGTACTCTCGTTTTTGACGAAGCATATCTTTTGTTCTACATATCGCATTGAAATGAAATAAACGGCAAATAAAAGCTTATTTAGTTATCTTAAAGAGCAAACCAAACAAAGACCCATGCGTACTTTATTTTTTTTACAAAATGCCTGTGTCCCGAGTGTTAAAACAAATTTTTTTTTGGGACAGCCTGTATTATAAAAATAACGAACGTTTATGAGTGCAATGCCAAGAATATTTTTAATTAGTTGAAAGAAGAAATGTTCCATTCAACGAAGCATAAGCCGAGTTCAATGGAGCATTTCATCTTCCAACGTATTTCACGAATTGCACGAATGAAAAACGTTCATTTTTTGCTTGATATAACAGCTAAGTAGATGCTTGTCCTTAAGCTCAGACTTAACCTTGAGCTTGAATACTAGGGCATAGGCTTAGGCTAGTAAAGACCCGGGACCTAGCCCTAGCCCGGGCTCGGCTTAAATGTTGACTTCCAATGAAAACGAGGGCGAGGTGGCTGAGCGGTCTACCGTCGGCAGGGCATCGACCGAGCGGCCCTTGTTCACCCCGCAATCTGTTGACGACGTATGCGATATATAATTTATTGAATGTCATGTGACGTGTAATCCTCCAGTCAAATGGCCAGGTGTTATAATATAAAACTTCCTAATCAAAGTATGTTGAGCATTTAGATTAAAAAGAATAACATTGAACTGGAATCACCGTGAAATTCGGTTAGAAATCTTACACGAGTCGGCTAATTATACACATTGCTTTTCATATAAGACTTTATTAGTAGACTTCAGATAACTTTTGAGAACAAATTTAGTCTAACTTTTAACACTTTAATTCTAAATGCGATAGGTTTTGTATAGAGCAGAGACAAATGCAAGGTAGAGTTAAGCAGACAGATGACGCTTATTACGATTCATTCCATGTTTCATCTAAAAAGCGCAGAGAAGAAGAAGATTAAGTCCATTACTAACAACATAATGGCAATTATGTCCACGAACTACAATGGATAAGGAGGAAATGGCTTCACGTTCGGCCAAGATGACAATAACGCAAATACTTAAGTTTACAACTAAGCCAGACTTTGAGGCATCGATTTAAGCATATTAAGTTCGGATATGATACTTACAACCTTGGGCTTGGTGTATTCATGTTTAAATATTATACGAATCAAATTTCGATGGCTATTTTATTATACGTGCTGAATGACGTTCATGACCTTCACAGAAGACATTAAAATAATTATAGTCTCACACACAAAATCATCTTGTCTGAGTATTTCTTTTTAAGTGTGAACATCCGGTCCTACAATATGGATTCTTTTAATCAGAATATTAAACACAAACAATTTACCATCTAGGAAATCAATTGTTGATGCAACATGTTCTCATTGTGAATAAAATACTTTGTGAAGCATTCTGAATTGTGTCATTGCCTTTATATCATTTATAATTTCTTACGCGTCATGTGCTATATATGTGCTATATAAGTGTAAAAGAACTAAATTGTTTCGTCTTTTACCAAAAGGACTTATTTTAAATAAGACTTTTACATGGATTTAAATTTTTAAGATCAAAAAAGGAATTAAGGAGAGTTAAATCTTTATATGAAGATACTTATCATATTCTTTTACCAAAATAAAGAGAGACATAAAAATGCAGTGAAAATAAAAAATGAAAGAGCTTCCACATCCTTCATACGGCAGAAAGTAAACTCTATCAAAGCAGTGCAACATCCTGGTATAAAAAATCTTGTTTTTATCCTATTTCACTTAAACGGTTTAATGATTTGAACCCGCTCATCCAAAGCAATACATTTAATCACCCATCATTCAATGGTACGGGTGCACATATCTGGTAAATAGAATCCATTAATATGCCTGGTAATTTTCTTGTTTTTTTTTCAAACATGAGCAGCTACTCTATGTAGTGATCAAAGAATATTGGAATTACAGAAATATTGACCAGCATAAAATGCAATTTTAATGGTTGGTAATAAAATTAATGTTCATTTTTTTCCAGATTATACACAAGCGCGTTAAATTCATTGTAGTATGTCACAGGGATTTTATTTTGAGGACACCTGAAATGATCAGTTGAAAGAGAATTAATGAATATGCCTAAACACCTGTACAAACAGTACGAATGATGGAAATTATGATTTTGTTTATTTTATGTAAATTACATTACTGCCGTAAAGGCTAAACTAGGCGCCATACTTCTTCACAAATGTAAAGTATTCTTGAAAAGCTCTTGTATATTTGCCCTAGATTGCTAAACTCTCTAATCTTTCGAAATGATACCAAAAAATCATTCTCGCCCCGGGATGGTCACGAACACGAAAACTAAAGGATTTCCGTGTCACGGAAATAGATCTGTAGTCTAGATTTGCGAGCAAATCGCCAGAAAATGGTTCATCATTAACACTTTGCTTTCAGGAATTATGGTTTCAATTTGCACCATTAAATCTCCCGGACAACAGAGATGCAGCGCTTTAATATTATCCAAGGACATTGTTTTTCTTTCACATTTAGAAATTTGTCTAGCTTGAGATAAGTAAGAGTCTCGACTAGAATTTGATATAAAATTGGAAACAGAAGATACGTGTTATTTCAAGATCAGGGCAGCAATGGTCAAAAAAGCAACACAACACTCACTAGGAGTCGCATGTGTATTCTCATATTACAGACTGATGTGACCAAACAATATAGATCCTAACATGCCTAGAATTGTAAAGGTGTCACGACTACATAACGAGATACTTTTGGTAGATATAAGGACACGAGAAGATACATTACAAAATGCATTGTGGGATATCCAAAACTTTTTTTTTATTTGGCAATGGTTGACACAATATCGCTTTGTCGCTTGGTGCAAAATTTTATTATTTCGGTTTGAAATTCATCAGTGCTCTTGAATTTCACAATTTTATGCCTTAAAAAAGGTTCAATACAGTACGTAATAAAATGACTCAACATGCTCACATCGAAGTTTTTGTTCCCAACTTCCTCGTCGATGAAGTGGTTGCAGTACTATTAGTGGTGTATGCCGTGGCCATTCTTTCGACGACGGTTCCAATGAAGTAGTTGAGCGGCATAGCATTGCATTTGGTCGGTGGTACCTTTCTCAGCAAGCAAGGGTAACCACGGATTAACAAACAATTCGGTAATATAGAGTGACGCCAAATTCCCCTTAACTAGCAAACTCATTCACCCTAAACTTTGCCCTGAATCACTATGTAAATGATCACAACATAATCCTATGGCATAAGTTTGCATGCCACTAGGTGTTGTAGCCCAGGCATAGACCTCTTAGGGATGCTTCAAAATTCAACGACCTGTTTCTCGCGGGTTTTGTGCGGAACAATTGATTCAACTGCCACGAACCGTCAGTCATCCCACGGTTGAGTTTGAAGTAGCCTCCTAATAAGCAGTTACATTATTACTACAGCAGCTAAGAGGACGTAGAGATAAGGTTTGTTATAAATGCCTTGTGAAATAATATTATTTAAATTGGCTGTGCTCTGAAAGGGTATTCATTAATTGCAAATACAGACACACATGAAAGACACAGCTAGACAGCAAGACAGAAAAGAAGGGGAGAGCAAGAAAGCGAAATAATTCATTGGTGAATGTGCTTCAGTGTTTTGCCTGCTCGCTGTGTCTTTTCTGTCTATCTTCCCGTTTTCTTCTCTGAGTTAGGGTTCTAAACGGACAAAAGTAGAATTCTTCACCCTCAATAAATTTTCATAAGACTATATAGAGAGCACGTGTGGTCCAGTGGAAAAACGCAGGACTCGTGATCATCAGACCGTTAAAATCGTGAGTTCGAGCCCCGCAGTGGCCAACGTGTTTGTGTCCTTAGGCAAGATACTTAGACTCATGCCTCGTTGACCCAAGCGACATTTGGGGAGCTGTTATGGGTGATCTGAATGCAGATAGAGTTGTGCTCTTAGCCAACTGCCACCTAGATGAAGCGAAATCATTTTGACGATTTCCTAATGGCAGCGTAATAATAATTGGCAATCGCGCCGTGAGCTTCCTGTAGGGCGGATACGTGTGCGTCATAAATGGACATTTATATTGGTGTTACTAGTCAATAAAGAAGTATTTTGCGTCGTGGTAGTTTGCCTACAACGACGCACTTTACCAATGTGTGGAATACCCCGCCTACACAATACACCTTCCCCCCATCTTCCCATCGTGCACTATTCCACGGGGTACTTCCGGGCGTGTCGTTTTCGTCCTCACACACGCCTGCCAAACGTCATTCGCGCTTTCGGACTATTCTATCACTCTATCACAAACCCTGGCATCTTAGCTCAATTGAGTTGAACGCCGTGCTAGTAGTTAATAGGGAGGCCCGGGTATGGAAGTTGTCGATTTGAATCCGCCCAAGCGCACGTGTTTTTAACACCTCCGTGCGCTGGCCAGCTCTAGGGAAAGAATAAAACAAAATCACCCATGTTCTCTGGTCTGAGACATTTAAGGAAGATCCCCCTTTTAACCATCCTGTTCTTGGCTATGAAGCTAATCTTTTGAAAGCTTAAAGAACATACCGTAAGATGAAAATAAAACGTTTTTCAAAACAACTTTGTACAAAATATCACTAAACAACAGCTATAACATAAAGCAAAAAATAGATTAGCAATAATTTTGAAATTTCTTTCTTTTCATCTCGGATAAAAGATGATTTATTCAGTATCATATGGGATACTTAAACTCATTTTTTGTAAGACCTTGTTCAACCATGTCAACCTGCTTTCAACGTGAAGAAATAAAAGGACATAAGTAGCACAGTACCCTGGTATGTCCTTTTTGTCTTACTTTCAGGAAAGTACATACCCAACAGTTATTAAAGTGGCAGGAAGCCTCGCGGTGTTTTCGGCAGTCACATTTCAATTAGAAATATATAGCTGTTACGGCTTAAGGCATATGCATTTTTATTGCCTCTTTAAATATAAAATGGTCTTATATTCGTGGGTCATTAACCAAGGTAAACGCTAAACTCGGTCGATAGTAAATTGCATGTAATCAAATTTTTCAAGGACAAAGATTGCTCAGAGAACAACTCCCACAGTGGCTGAAAAGGCTTGATTGTTCACTCTTTTTCATCTCCGTCCTCTTTTAATTTGTTTTAGTATTGATGGTATACAAATAAACACCCGCCTTATTGAAAGCTAATTAATTTTAAAAAGGCTTTTGAATAAATGATCACCTTAACTAGTGTTCAAACAAAAAATATAAATTTGAGTTTAAAGAATGACCATAAAGTAAATTCATTAAAAAGAACCCCTACTAACGATTAGAATACAGTTTAAATGAAGTAACTCCGTTACCCTGTTCTTGCAAAATTGCAATTTCTAGCTTGAGATAAAATGGTGAATCCAACGCAAAAAGATTCCAACCTGTAGTGACCTGCACATTGCATAAACCCGTGTACAGAGAACGAAAATGCTAATTAATTAGCGCTAATGATCCCCGCTAATGACAATTCAAATTTACCGCGCCCATTGGTGACGTAAGAGATTCGAACAAACTTCGGAACCGATCGGATCCTTCGCCAGTGATGTCATCGACTTTGGCTGGGTTTTTGGGGGGTCAATACGCCTGCGCGATGCGATTCTATTCGTGTGCTTTAATTTCCGAAGTTCACTGAAGTTCAGTAATAAAAGGCTGAGAGCGGTCGAACCCGATGGTCCAATGATTTTCCCATCCCACCGTTGCCGATCTGAATTTAATTTTTTTACATGGTTAAAGAGGAAAAACATTACCAATAAATGCTAAGGAAGCCCGATGAAAATCTTGCGATAATACCTGGAAATATTTTAAATGTAAAAAGTTTTACACCTGCGTGACCCCCGAGGTGCACCATCGCAGTGGAACGCCGCCTTGGTATGGCGAGTGGAATTGCTTTTTTGAGTAAGTCACTGCGGAACCATTAGGTATGGGGAAAAGGGGGGGGGTTTTTTTTTTTTCCAGGTCAACCCGTAATTTTACATCCATATGCATGCGAAATCAGGGCGGCGGGGGCGCCATTCAAACATTGAAAAAAACGGCATTCAACTGCAGATAAGCGCTGCCACTTAAACCCTCTGGGGAACTTAACTTAACTTTTTAACTTTTTCTTTCTTGAACTTCTTCTGAAACTCACTATAAAAAGAGACTTAACTAATCTAAACATAGAAACAATAGATGAGTTGACAATGTGACGTCAACGCTGGGCAACAAACACTGCCCGGCATATGCTGAGGTGAGCACCTGCAGGGCTTGTGCTTTTAAAATTCGCGCTTAATCGGCGTGATAGGCAATTGAATGCTGTAACTTTATGGTCATATTCTTCGCACCTCCACCATGTCATTAGACCAGGTGCTACCTTGTATTGTAACATTGATGTACATCATCTATACTGACCGTCATAAAATAGGTGTAAAGTAAGAATACTCTGCGTTTGCAAAGTGTTCATGAGGTTGTTACTTATGTATATTTCAAGCGCCCCAATCTTATAAGGTTAAGGGATTGTTTCGTGTCCGGCCTTGAAATTGTACACTAAGGCAAGGTTAGGTCACACACATTTCGTAAAAGGTCATAAAATCAAAGATAGGATTTAAAAAAATAGATTTGCATGTTTTTGTCAAATACAACTTCTGAATTGTAGTTTAATTTTTTTCGAAAGTTCTTTTCTACCTAAGTGTAAGTGCTTCATATATAAGCGTGAAGCAGCAAAGCGTAACATGTTGAAGGAAGCTCCCGGGATGTCACTCTTCTATTATCTTACTCCTACCCTAGGATTTGGTAACAATCATAATTGCTATTCAGATTCCATGAGAAAAATACCATTTCGGGTTTACTTTTGTATTGCTGGCTAAAAGTAATCTATCTATACAAAACCCCCTACAGAAAGTGTGTTTGTATGGTAGTAAAATCTTTTCTTCTCGTTGCTGTAACTCAGGGGGGTTTAACTCATTTCATACGTTTTTTTGCTTAATCTTTAAGGTCACATCTATAATCCCACATTTGGTACAATCGCTTATTAACATTCATGCAAATGCAGCTAGATTTGCAATCACCATAACAAAGCGAAGACACATTACCAAACAGGTTATGCCTTTGAGATTCCAGTATTTAAAATTTAAATACAAGTTCATCAATAGGATACATGCTGTACCACAAACATTCGAAAATAATTGCTTCTTTGCGATTGATGATTTTGTTTCATTGGGTCATTAGAATCTCGGAATCAATTGTCCTTGATTTTGGCAATGAAATCTGAACAAGCTTTTACTAGAGAAGCAATAATATAATCCGATGTCATTGACCCTACATTTCATTGATCGCTCCAGCACGATGCTATCAGTTCAATAGTGGTGCTTTAAAAATTAAACCATGTAAATGTAACACGTGCGCCGTTACTGTGGAATTACTATTCGGATACTCTAACACCTGGCGTTATCAACAACTTCTGTGTGAAGAACAGTACTCTGGAGACGTCACTGACATTGACAGTTGCTCACCACAAAAGCGAGTTGGGTATTCGCATTCTCTGGACTTGTTGAGTTATTGTGCCAAAAGAGTTCCAAGTATTTTCATTGAAGAAGAGAATAAGAGTATGGTGGGGCAGGGTTCGCTCATCCATTACAACGAACAATATGTGTATTGCCTTATAGCATTTATTTTATATTTATATTAGTGTGACACAAGCCAAGACAACCCTTTCACGGTAACAACACCCCACAGGATGCGTGGTAGAAACATTAACAGAGTAGATAGATAACCTGGTGATTTGTAGGAAATGTCATATATTCGGGTCACACTATAGCGGAAATTTTGAATAAAATGTTGACTAAAGCTTTTAAATAATAATCTCTTCTGGCGCTATTTACTTCTATCTACAAAGAAAGATCGGTAATATTCATCAGCATGTGTTTGAATTATTTACAGAAATGCACAAAAGTGTAAACAGATGACAACACTACACTCTGCTCAAAAACCCCCCCCACCCTTTTTTGAAAAAAAAAAAAAAAAATCAATTTTACAATCTCCATCAGAAAATTACCTTGAACAAGATATGCCGATTCTGTATAATTTCCTTTTTTTTTTTTGCTGGTTCAAAATATTAAATCTAAGAGCTTGTTAAAGCAGATGCAATGAATAATGCTTCAACTTTCAACAAACCCTCTTTCTAATAACAAAACAACGGTCTGTCATGGTGGAAATATTAGTATCGCAAATCAATCAAGTTGTAAATGCCATATAAACAACCCTATAAAGGTTGCTGTTAAAGTACGTGCGATAAGGGACTGTCAAAAAGATCAATCTATTTAAATTTAATAGGCGAATATATATTCTCTCTTTTTCTCATGTGCTCTTCTTTTAATACATAACCGTATAAAATTCATGTTGACAAACAAGATACTTGACCATGTGCGCTAACCGTCACAGTCATTTCCTTTTCTACTTAAAGATAATGATTATGCTTCCTAGACATCGTGGAGTGGTATCATCTCCAAAAGAGGTGTTTTAGATAATATTGAACACATGTCAGGTAACTAGTGAAACCCTTTAAAAAGCGCACTGTATGTAGTGCAGTTGAGCAGATGTATGGTGTCGTCACCATGAGCTAGTAAAATCTCAATTTCCTTGGCACAGTCCAGTAGCTTTTATTCACCAATGTATTTAGAAAATACACCCCCTGTTTTTTGGGGTAAGATAAATGATACCCAGATCACACAAGGTCAGTTCATGTCAATGCATGTACAAGTACAACCCACTGAACCATGTCCTTGGTAGATGAGCTTATTGTAACTCATAGTGCGTATCGTTTTATCAAGTGGGTAGGACATAAAGATATCCTTAAAGGTGCAAAGAGAGGTTTTTTGGGGCATCCATATATTGTGTCATAGGTAGTGATTTTATATAGATAAGACCCGCAATAAATTCCTTACCTTGTATTTGGCTACAGATATGCCTTGAAAGTGAAAAAAGGCGATTTTGATTTGCTTAATTTCAATATATAACATGGGCTGAATGTAGTATTTGCCCCTATAGTAAATTAGAAATTTCACATTTTTGTACCAAAGAAATAGTTCTCAGCTTAATCCTTTCACATGGGGATATTTTTTGATAGAAAGCGTTAAGTGCAAAAATCAGAATTTTTACATTATTTAGGGACACCTGTTATGTGAAATCTCTCGTTGCACCTTTAATAATGGAACATTGAATAATATTCATTATCTTTGTCAAATACCAACCTGCCTACTATTACTACGACTGCTACTCGCATAACATGTGAAGGAAGCTCCCGGGACGTCACTCTTCTATTATCTTACCCATACCCTAGATTGGTAACATCATAATTCTATTCAGATACAATCTGCCTCTACTATTACACGACTGCTAACTATTATATGAAGCTACTACCACCACTGCTATTGGCTCGGCTGTTTGTTGCTGCTACTGCTACTGTTATAGGTCTATCGTTTTAATTAAAACCACTTCTTTTCAGTAGAACTTCTATATCTAAAGATTGATTTCCCTTATATGTGTTAACTTTCACTCTATTAGCATCACTTGCATATCTGTACAAAATTATTTAAATTCGATGGAACCCTCTGTTATATAAACCATTGGCAATGCAGATGAAATACCAAAGGACCCCGCCTTTAACAGAAGATACGCAAGAATGATTGAAGTCCAACTGAAATATCACTACTATATCACAGTCCGTGTGCAATAGTGAACTAGTTCAAGGGTAACAAACAATTGCATTCAATAATATAATTGCGGGTGAATGAACCAGTTGAAAGTAAAAACTGACCGGAACTCAGCTCAAAAACAGAGAACATTTATACCTAAAGCGCCAATTAAAACGCTACCTCTATGAAATCGGATAAGTTAAAAATGTTCATACGATTAACAGATATCCAAAGATTTCTTTTCAAGGTAGAAACACGGAGACCCTTTGTAATCAATTTACCCCTTAAAACTCCTAGTGTATTTCCGTCCATCGACAAAGTTCTGGTTCTTTTATGCTACAAAAAAATAACTGACATTTCATCAAGAAGATATAAAGTGGTTGTGGATGTAGGAGGTAAATGTGAAAACGGTCACGTGTCGTCACTGGTTGACAAGTAAGCCTCTTTCCAAAGATAGCTGAGATTCCTTCTATGGCGTCACGGAATAACACCGGCAAACGTATGTAGGCACACGTACAACTACTTAACCGTAAATCGCGCGTATACGTTGTTTGTGCACCGTTGCCTATAATAGGACCATTTTGGAAACCCGGACAAGAGAGAAATATTTGACTCGCCCTCTTGAGTATTTCTGCAGATGAGCAACTCACTTTCGCTGTGCGTAATCTGACGCAAATCCCCCGGGGGGGCTCGTTGGTTACTATTTAGGCAAACTCTTCCTCTGCAAACCCTGCCCTGACCCGTGAAAGCAATCAATGATAGCTTTGTAACAGCTGTTTCAGTCAGGGCCTGTTTATGTGGTGGTCGTAAAGAGTGCCACGTACAGGATTTGTTGTTTCCCCAGCAATCGTCTAAACATACCACAGGCAAAGTACACTGGTATGGGCAGGTGATTTTTTTTTTTTTAATTCCTTGTGATTTGTTTTGGACCGATTAATCCTGGCAACGAATCCTATTATGTAACTCTCTACAGCGTGAATGTTCTTTGTCTGTGGGTTAGAGCATGGACAAAGACCCGTCACGATTGCCGAGCCTTTTGTTTTATTAAAAGTCAACCATGACCAATTTTTACCGGCTTGAGGTAATGCGATAATCACTCTCTCACATGAGAGCTGCCAAGCCATCACCCAGCACAGTGATATTCCTTGCCCGAAATCATGAATCCAAAGCAAATCAAATTAAATAATGTGATTATTTTTACAAGTATTTAAAAAATACAAATCAATAATTTTTTTTTAAAAATATTGTCGTTCTAACCATAATGGTGAATGAAAAAAAAAAAAAAAAAAAAAAAAGAATTTTGAGGCCACACTTGCTAAACGCTAAGCGGGGTTTTGGGGGGGGGGGGGAAAAAAAAAAAATTGCAGTGCCCTAGAACCTGTAGGTTACAGTAGTGACTACAGATAGGGTGGACTTCTAACATTCTCCAGTAAAATTGTACTTAATATTATGTATGCAAAAAAAAGTAGTAAAGTGCCCGAATCCCGATTAAAAATCAAAAGATTAATAATATAAATCACCATGCATGCTATATTTCACACGACTGGACGATTCTTTTCAAACAGACCAAATAAATACATCCTTGTTTCAGCCACCAAGCCTTGAATTAGCTTACTGAAAATATAGAAGAGATTTGGCTGTTTTTCTTTCGATAAAAAGTTCAATGTTTTCTAAACTCGGCCACAAATGCCAACATCAGCTATCGGATATAATGACCCCAGAGTTCCCTGCATCTATATTTTGATTGTAACTAGTTAGTCTTGTGAAGAGTGGTCACGCCGTGAGGCGTTGAACAGATTACACTTGAAAGGGCAGTCACGCGGGCCCTGAAGTTTCCCAAAACAATTGCTGTAAATTAGTAGAGTAGTAACAGGGTAATCGATTACTAAATGAGCAATCTTCTTTTAGAAATCAGTCAGTAGAGTCAATCAATCTAAACAATTTTCCACATTCCCGTGTTTCTTTGACATCAGTAGTACCTGGACACTTGCGGTCATTGGGAAATTTTGGTCGACGTTTCATCTCTCTGGTTTCATATAGAGTCCCATTGATGCCAAATGAGGTGTAGTCCATCATTTCCGGCAAGCACTACTGAAAACGTCATACATCGTATGACGGAATCCTTGTGATACCTGGCATTTGCATAATGAGGACTTCTATATGGACCACGAAAGTGTTCCACCCTTTCACTGATTGCCTCGGTACTACGACTTGCGCGACTCGGGTCAAAGACTTACTTTGGATTTGGATTACTGAAGTGGTGCGCTTTTTGTTGAGATTCCGCACAACGAAAAGTATTACACCAATCCGATTCGCACATGCCAAACACCCAATGGCAGCCATAGCTGGGTGCATACTGCTTGAATCACCCAAATGTGCAGATTAAGTGAGCTTTTGAATTATACTTAATCAAGTGTGGTACAGACGTACAAAGATTGGGTAGGTTTTGGGTTGGAGGCCCACCAGTACAGTTAATGGCGGATCAATTCGACATCAGTTGGTTGGTCGGATTTGTCTATAGTTGTTGGGTTCGTCCACAGTCACGAAAAAGCGTACCACATGATAGTTCCGAACGGAGAGTCAACTCAACCGATTATGTGGGAGCCGATACATTGTTTTTCTATCCTGAGCTGTATTCAAATGTTATACGTGTGCTTTAGGCTCTGTGTATGGAAATTTTCATATCAATGTACTTATCATATTCCACACAACAGACAGAAAAAAAGTCCCCAAATCCCCATATATAATCACAGGCCCGTACGCAGGGGGGTACCCCAAATCGAGGAAAAGGGGCAGAAGGTCCACTTTTGCTGAAGATTTTGTTTAAAAAGTCCAAAATTCTAGCGAATTGTTGACACCAAAGTCCACCTTTTGGGAATTTTTTTGCAAAAAGTCCAAAAAGGACCATTTAGGGGGTTAGTTAGGTCCACTTTTAACCAAAAAGGTCCACTTTTCGGAAAAAGTCCACTGGTTTTTGAAGTCTTGCACCTCCCCCCCAAAAAAAAAATCCTCGTACGGGCCGTATAATCCACAGGATGTATATAGATAAAGATTAAAAATCCATTTTTTTTCGGAAATATTTTGAACTTTGTTATTGTTTCATTAAAAATAAGAAAGATTAGAAAATAAGAAAGTATTTAAAGGAATCGTGTCTTTTTCCTCAAAGAAATAAAATGACCAATCCTTTCCTTTTCCATATTAAAAAAAGAGAGATAAAAATACATAAAAACGAAGTTCAAACCAAAACAAGCTCTCCTAAAAAGCATCATGGAAGTAAGACAGAAAAGAGACAGATATCCACAATTTGTTTTGGAACAAGAAATAATTCTAACTATACTTGTGTTAAGTTCGTGCCTAAACACCGTGATTAAAGTTGCCTTGTGGACTTCAACGTTTACTTTTACGCTAACCAGGAATGATCGACTTATTGGTTACATCGTGATGTTGTTGATGGTTCCATCAGGATTCCATTATCCGTGGGTGATACAAGAGAATAGGGATATAACATCGATGGATGATACCATCGTCAGTGAATTCAATGTAAGTTCTCACAACAAAACACGTACAGCAACTGAAATCTTCAATACAATCGTTAATGAGCACACAAAGTCAGTAGTCGGTCATCTCGCGGACACTGCCCAGGGGAACGACAAGCTATCCAGCTAGTAACATTAACCATTGTAATTCCAGAAATGCTCGTCGAATAACACATGTGGCCTATTAAGACCTTGGTAATTCTCCCATGGGTAAGAAAGATTTTATGTAAATCATTAAGGGGAACAGTGGTATTTCATGGGATCTACTGCAGTGATAAAAACGTCGCACCGAAGAAGCGTGCCAAAACGGACCTTATTAGTTAGAGGGCGCTAATGCAATTTTTTTCTGTCTTGTCGGATTCGACATGGTCGATTATAGCACCGGGGCTTGTATCACGCGATGTTTACGGTATATTCATATTATAAAGCAACGCTTGTTCGCCATAAGTTGTTCCGATTTTTACTAAATATTTTAAACATCTTTTTTTTTTTTTTTTTTTTTTTTTTTTTTTTTTAATATATTTAAAACTTTAGTTTACCTTGTATGAAAATCCCGGGGGTGGGAGATCCTGCAATAAACGCGTTGACTAGGACTAGTTCTATTGTTGAAACACTGATTTAAATAGATCCAAAAAGAGCAACATTTGAAATTGACGAGATGAGCGTTCCCACACTTTGATTTTACTCCTGTCTTTGACAGCATAAGATTGTCACCATTCGTTCCTGTCTTGTAATGTGAAACCTTTTAAAATAAACTCTGCGTCGGGTCAGTTAGTATTACATACCGGCATTTGAGAAGGCACGAAAACAGGGGTTTAAAAGATAAGCCAAAGTAAGTGTGCCGTTGTCTATCAATATCCAGATGGAAATCATTGCCATTACATCAATCCAATGAACCTTAATCTTCGTTCTAGCGACTGGGAATGGTGTTGGGGGTATTCAGCACCCTTCTATATTTCGGCCACCTCCCCAAAACAAATTAATTGGTATAGTATGTTGCCCCCCCCCCCTTTTTCTTGCAAAACCAAGCACCAACCAGGGCAGTAGGGTATATCGACACTCTTGAGGTGATGTAATGGGATGACCAACACACTCTTTGAGAGGCGAATAGCTACCCACAGAGATTGTTTTGATTCAATCCCACCATGCACCAGTTTTGGAAATTTCATTCCCTAATAAGGTCAATGTAATCCCACAAAAATCCTATTCTTAACACACACAATTTAGCCCCAACAAAGCGCTAGTACTTTAGTGTAGGGATTTAAAGCAGATCTCAGTGAAATGTCTTGTGGTTCCCTAAACTTTAATATTTTTTCCAAAGTACTGACATGTAATTTAGTATAGTACAGTATAGGCAATGGGCAAATGCATTATGGGATCATTCAAACAACCTCTGGTAACTACCTAAAATTTAGGATGTATAACTCTCCAGATGCTTAGGTCCTTTGGTACTAATTCATCCATTAAGCGATATGGCAAAGGTCCTCCGCTTTTCATTGATATTAATGTCGTAACATACCTAGTATGAACCCCCCCCCCCCGTCATAACAGTGACGTCATAAATTCCGCAAGGCATCAAAACTGTCAATTTTTATAGCCCTATTTTGTACCATAGGCGAAAATTTCAATTTCCCATCAAGAACGATGAATATCAGATTTTCATGGCTTTTTGGCATATCCAAATTATGGCAAATGACTAATGTTTAAATGCACGGATTTTTTTACTGCCATAACTAAATGTTCGCGCGCCAAGACATTCTCAAAGTTCCTTGACGTCCATATTGACAATGCTATACTTATTTTTATAAACCATAGCTCCCGTGATACCAAAGTTTATGTATTGACATTTTACATAAGAAAATCCAGGAGGGTGCCCAGTGGCAACCATTCTCCTCTCCCCGGAGTAGCAGATGACGGTTAAGAAAAACATTCAGAAAGGGTCAAAATTTTAAATTTGCAGGAATATCTTCAAGGTTAAGGGATACGTCCCTATCAGCTTTCATACTCCTTTCCAACTGAAATTTGACGGAAAAAATAAAAAAATAAATTCCATTCATACGTGTGGTAAGTAATGCTTTCCGTACGGACGCAAAGACTAGAATATCTAAATTTATTTTCTATTTTGGTTGCTTTTTATGTCTTATCATTTGCAAGGTTCTGTTAGGATAAACCGATACCCTTGTTACAAATATGCAAAAATCGTGACTTTTTGATGATTTTGTCGTTTCTGATTTAAGTAGATATTTTCGGCGCAAATTATTAATACAAAAGTTATCATCTCTTATAAGGTTGTTTCCTTACTGATAAGTCATTGGCGCAAACATCGGTCAAAGAGAAAAGACCAAATGGAAGCCCATGAGCTGGTAATATTTGACATAAAGCAAGCTTCATTTAAGGCAAACGTGTCCCAACATTAAACCTTAAATGTGTAAGTATTTATACTCGATTCGCGTTGATACGTTCGTTCCCCCTGAGTTTTGGACCTATTCAAAAAATTCAAAAAATTAAAAAACTGAAAAAAATAAAAGAATTCAAATGCACGTGCCACACCGGATTATCTTGGAGACACTCCGGTCATTTACTCACTCACCTGCCACTTAATACAATTTCATTCATGTATGGTAACAACCAACTAAGTATTTCAGCAGGCCTGAACATTGCTCACAATAACCTGATGAACATAAGTCCCCTGCGCCTACCTTGAATTTTTCACCACACCTCCGCAGAACATGGGTACGGGGTCCATATCAGATAAATCGAGTAGAAGGTAGCTTGATTCTGTCTGATTTCTTCTTGGCATAAAATAAAAACAATACACTCCTCTAATATTTTGTTTTTGAAATTGAAAGATTAAATGTGAAAAAATTCGAAATGTTGTCTTATTATTCCTGTTAATTTTAAATATAATCAAAATGGCCAATGATGATAATGCTGCTGATGGATGTTATAATGATTATGATCGTGTTAGTTTGGTGGCTCCTTGTCTTAACAACCAAAAAATGTTGGATATGAGTTTCTATCGTTCACGTTAAAGACACAAAGTTTTTAATCTTCATTAGAATGGTCTTCTAACTAAAACACCATTCTGTCCAGTTTTGCGCCGATATTTCAAACCCTTTTTGATGTGAGCTAAAACGACCATCATAATGGGAATCCCCATAGAGTACTCTTGTAAAATTAATATTGGTGGACCAAAATGGGGCCCCAAATGTCGCTCTAATATCAAATTTCATCACACTCTTTAGCCCTAAGATTTCACAGAGTAAATGAGAAAAAAGTAGGGTCTTCTTGATCTAACATTTTGACCGAATCTCGTAAAAATCGGGGGTTCTGAGGCGCGGGTATTAGCGACGATCATTGGCCCTTTCCTTAAAAGCATTTTTAGAGGGGGTTACCCAGGCTGGGTGATATGGGTCATAATCAGGGAATAGGTTTTTAAAAAAATTTACCAAATGCCAATGTTGTTGTCCACACAAAGTGTTATTCAGGTTTCCAAGGTTGAAATAGTTGCTCATCTGCGAGCAATAGGTTAAATAGTATGAGGGTGATATTGTTCAAGTTACGGGGCCTGGAAGTTACAATGTGAACCTATTCTTAGAATTCTTTATCCACAGATAGACCAAGATGATACCATTATTTTAAGCCAGCATAGCCTAGCAAAAACATGGATAGTAAACAAATTGACATGATTAGAGCATTTGAGTTTTTACCCATTTTCACTCTAAACTGGGATTTATATATAGAAGTAGTACATAAGTGATGCTTTGCATTTACTGGTGTGTCATGATGTCGCCCAAAACGAACCGTGAGCCACTAGAATATGTAGATGATCTATCATGATCTATCACTCTTGATATTTAAATTAACGGTCAACTATCACCAATTAAAAAATAGAAGAAACTTTGAAAATTGTATTCATTTTCTATGTCTACCTCTTATTTTTTTATGGATAATAGCAAACTAGTCATGTCTTGACTTGAACTTGGTGACAAAAGCACAGGGGTTCGTTTACATAGAAGGCTCGATCATTTATTAAAAATATAACTAAGTCGAAGACAAGCTTTAACTTGTATTATATGAAAAGATAAATTGTCAAGAATTTACTTGTGGCTGAAACAAATTTGAAGAAAAAAATTTCAAGTCCATGATGCCACAAAACTTAGAAATTGATTGAAAATTGGCTGAAAATCCCAAGATGGCGGCCGTTGGATTGCAGCTATTGTTTTTAGGTGCTTACCAAAATACGTCATCGGAGGAAAAAAATAAGGTTGAAAAGACAAGCCATTGACATGTTCTACATGGAAGACAATTGGCTAGGATGAACTTAAGACTAACAAATGAAGAAGAAAAAAAAATCATAATTTGTTTCGGAACCACAAAACTATGGGGAAAAAATGGTAAAAAAAATCCAAAACTGGCGGTATTGAAATAAATAATCATGGCAGAACCCTTTGAACGACCTTGGAAACCAGGCCTACTTAAAGTGTTCTGTTGTTCTATTACGTTTTCCCATTACCATTTGATGTTGCACGCAGCTCTTTTAAAGGAGTTTTGTTTTGTTTTGAAATAGTTAATTTTAATTTACTTTGGTTGTTGTGTTATGTATTGTGCTTGTGGTGTATGTAGCAAGCTTGTTAAGAAAAAAAAAAAAATTTGTTCCTTATTTAGCAAGAAACGAGAAAACTATATCCACAAATGTTGTAGTGACTTAACGTAATTAAAAGAGTATGGTCACACCCCAGAACTGTTAATATTGGTTGTAAAAAAGCAATTTGCAATGTGAATGAAATTCACTTACCTTTTAATCACATCCCAGGTCATAACACATTTATGCTTGAACTATATAGAATGTTCGAAAAAATAACTCGAGGGACTGTATATTGGAGAAACATTCAACAATATGTCATTGATGATCCTACAGTTTCCAAACAGATCATATGACAGTTAATTGTAAAAGTTATACGAAGTATTTTTCTAGGTGATTTGAAACTTATATACAAAACCAAGGCAAACTTTGCTCATACTAATGCAACTATAAGAAGTCTTTATAAAACACCTTTGAATCCTTTAAAGATCTCTTACATACTTCTAAAATAGAGTTCGAAATAATCGGGCTTGTTGAAACCTGGTTTAAGGACAAAACCTCAAAATTATTTTTCACTTGACTGGTTATAATCTTGAATTTAGTAACAGAAAAAAGGCCGTGGCGGAGTGTGTATTTATTATTAAAAAACAATATAAAGTATCGCATCGTCCGTCAATTTGGTTAAAATAAGTCATCCTGAAAGTGTAGAGACTTTATTCATTGAAATTGAACGTACTGGTTTAAGAATTCTAATTGTGGTGTGGTTGACCGGCCTCCGGGCCAGGCTCAGGATTTAAACTTTAAAGAATTTAATGATTTTTTTTTGCAAATATGTTGCTCTCAAAAGTCATGCATAATGAAAAACTTGTCTACTTAAGGGGATTTTAATATTAATTTGCTAAATGAGGATGTACATAAACCTACCAACGATTTTTTTATAAATATTATGTTTAATATTCTCTTTATCCAAGTGTAACAAAACCAAACACTTATTACCCCAACTTCAGCAACCATTATTGATAATATTTTTACAAATCCAGACCTACCACACATATGGTATTTATTGTAGCTGATGTAAGTGACCACTTACCTGTTTTTTATACCAATGAATCTAAAGACGGCTAGAATATTAACAAATGATGGCATTGAAATTGAAATGCGGCAATTAAAAGGTCAAAATATACGTAGTTTGAGAGCTGAAATGAGTAAAGTTGATTGGGATTCTGTATGTTTTGGCGATGATTATCCATAGTGTTTATGAAAATTTCGTATCTAATTATTAAATCATTTGTATGATAAGTGGGGTACCAAAATCTGTGACAAAACGGTTGATGATGAAGCAATGTAAAGATGAATCCAAGTCACCTTGGTTATGTTTGGATTACTTAAATCATTCGCGGAAAAAAAGGTTATACAAAAAAATTTAGTCGCAAACCTATTGATGGGAAACAAAGAAAAAGTATTATAAAAAACATATAGGAAAAGGTGAAATACTACTTGGCGTTTTTAGCAAAAAAGAACTACTTTACTAATTTGACTGGATAATGGAACAACCAAATGAGAAACACTTGGGACGGAGAAAATTCTTAACTCTATTATCAGGGGCCAAATAGTGATAAGTGTACTGAAAAAATTTTGTAGATGGAGATGAACATATACATGTCCAACGTGATGCTAACAATTCAATCATTACTACGCCCTAAACATAGGTCACAGCTCAGATTCGTCTATCAGCATACGGGAAAAAAATTCTCCTCCATATCTTTCAATATGGTGGCAAAATGTGCAACTTGTTTTTTCAAAACCAACTGACGAGGACGAAATCTTGAAGATAATTTAAAATTTAGGTCTGCGAAAACAAAGTGCTGGTCACGGACGATTATAAAGGCCAGATTTAGTTAACGCGCCCGGTTTTGTATTGTGGTAGCAAACGAATATTAGCGAAACCGTCTGTGTCATAATTTGAAATTTATCCTGTCGTTTGGTGTTTTCCCGGATGATTTGAAGGTAGCTAAGGTTTGTCCCTATATACAAAAAAAAGATAACCCTGAAATATTGGTAATTCTAGGCCCAGTTTCAGTTCTCCCAAGTATCTCAAAAATCCTTGAACGTATTGTATAAACCGTGTTATAGTGTTTTGTCACAAAAAATGATATAGTTATTAAAAATACTATTATGGTTTCGTACAAACCATTTATACCTACAGGCTTGGGTTGTATGTAATTATTTTTGTAATGACTATAACTAAGGCTATGTGGTGACATGATACGGTTGATTTTTTAGATTTTTCGAAAGCATTCGACACGATTGATCATGACATTGTTATAAAATTAATCATTTGGGTTCAGAGGGCATTCCACCATTGGTTCAAAAGTTATCTTTCAAATAGGAAACAAATGTCTTGTACAACAAAGGAAAATCGGAGGAAGGGAATCAAATATTTTCAAATGTGGTGTGCCACAAGGATCCATACTGGACCATTTCTTTATTATTTATGAATGAATTTGTTATAATTCAGATTTATTAAAAAAACTAGATTTATTTGCGGATTGATACTTAACATGTTTTATTCCATAAGGATTGTCAAAAATATAGTGCTTGAGACAGTGGCATAATGAATTGGGGCGGTTTGCAATGGTCAAGGACAAATAAGTATCATTAAATGCTAAGAAGAACAGATTTGATTGTTCTTGGAACTCGATTTCAAACAAAACAAATAAAGACAACGGTTGTGATATTTTCTTGATGGTTGCCAACTTTCTCGGGTTGAAGAAGCAAAGTTTCTGGGAATCATATAGACGGAAAATTTAACATGGAAAAAACACTAGATAAGGTATGCAACAATAATATGTTTCAAGAAATATTGGTTGTACTGAACATGAGTTAGGGAATGTTTTTGCCGGAACCAGCCTGTATAAAGTAATTGTTCTCTATTTACCTATTTAAATTATGCGTTTACTGTTATGGGGTAATGACAGCCAAAGTATATCTTGAACAGGTACATAAAATTACAAAACACGTGCTTTAAGAAAATATTTCAAACAGCTCGTATTTATCGCCTTCAAACCATTGTTCAAAAGGTTTAATGTATTGGGACATTTTAATATGTTACAACCAGGAAATAGGGATTTTTCATTGGGGTTTCAAATACAACCTTTAATATGCTCCCACATTCATTTGATGGAATGTTTACTAATTATAAGTCAACTCATAAAACTTGATACTAGAAATAAATGCGATTTCCGTTCATAATTTCGTACAAAAATTTTTAAATTCAGGCCAAAAATTTTGGAATGAACTGCCAAGGAATCTGTTAAAGATCAACAAATAGCTCAATCAACCCAATTTTAAAAGGACAATTAGTTCATATTTTGAATTCGTTACTTCTCTAAAAATTGTTGTTTTGCAGTAAATTGCTATCATTTAGACCTCTAGTTACTTATTGGTATCTTTAAAAAATCGGTGTGGTCACTTGACTAAACTCATTTGTACTTTTACTGCTGCATGCTGTTATGGTTTATGTATTGTTTTGTATTTATGTTAATGTTGATTCATAGTCTAGGTGGTACAAAATGTCTTACAGGCGTTTCTTTTGTACCTTCTCCATCTTGAGTATGTATTTTTAATTGTTTTGAGGAAAATAAATTGCTCACAAGATTAGATTGTTTACAGTAAAACGTTAAAAAGTAAAAACATTAAAAAAAATTCTAATAGCAAAGCTATGAAATATTATTAGGGACGATTCAACGCTTGTTGACCTCACGGATTGTTGGCCGTCGTTTCCGTCTGGTTTCGCCGGTTGACCGGTTCCCATTGTCCCTAACGATGTTTGGTTGAATATGGTTTAACTACCACGACCAACCCCAAAATGGCGGCTGAGTTTTGAAAATCCCTGTACGTTTTGCAAACCTTGTCCTCTCCAAAACGAGCGTAAATCGCGAGTGTACTAAGGCGATATTATGGCCATTAACATGCAGGAATTAATACAAAAAGAGGCGTTTCAACGATGTTCTACGTATCATTTAAAAGTTGTTGAAATTTAAAAGTTGAAAATGTTGGCAAAAGCAAACAGGAATAGTGGTTTGTGCAAACAGGTTTTGTAATTTTATAACAAGCAACGCAACTAAATGCACTTCATTTAAGCAGTGGAAACGTACACGTAAGGCAAAATCACAATTTGTAGTTATTAATTTAATTAATGTTTTTTAAAGAATATCAATGTGCTATCATACATGAATATGCCAACACGAAATTTTCGACTACTTAATATAAATTGCGTGTAAACGTACGTAATGAATGTTTCAATTTAGCGTTTTGTAAGTGCCGCGCCGACGAATGGCCAGTGCTTCACGGAAGGAATATCAACTCCATAGCCGGCATAATTGTCGTCAAATAAACGGTGTACATAAAATTGCTGTCACGGCACATTTGTAATGGTTCAGCTATCTTATAGCTATTATTGCTTTTCGCCGCCGCATTAAATTTCGGATTTTCCCGAATGCAGTTTGTGATACAAATAACCACAACCCAACAATGTTTTCGTGATTTCATCGCGCCATTTAGCTAAACCAATTTGTAAAAAACATGGGCCGTACGAGGGAGGTGACGGCCAATGAGTGGGGGGGAACCGTTCTATGACGTGTTATTTTTTTAAACGGCAAAGTAATATATCTGAAAAGTACATTAAATTTACAAAAACGTGCTTTAAGAAAATATTTCAAACAGATCGTATTTATCGCCTTCAAAACCATGTTCAAAAGGTTTAATGTATTGGACATTTTTAATATGTATACAAACAGGAAATAGGGATTTCATGTTCAAATACAAAAATAATATGCTCCACATTCATTTGATGGAATGTTACTAATCCTAAGTCAAATCATAACTATGATACTAGAAATAAATTCGATTCCAGCGTTCATATGTTCGGACAAAAACTGTTTTAAATTCAGGCCCAAAATTATTTAATTGAAAAAAGAAAAAAATAAACAAATTCAAAAAACAAATTCAACCAATTTAAAAGGAAATTAGTCACTATTTGAATTCGTAAGCTCTAAAAAATTGTTGTTGCATTAAATGCTATCATTTAGGACTCTAGTTACTTATGGTATCTTTTACAAAATCGCTTGTTGTCACTGGTAACTCATTTGTTATTCTTTACTGCTTGAATGTTGTTATGTTTATGTAATTGTTTTGATTTATGTTGTAATTGTGATCATGTCAAGGTGGTGCAAAATGTCTTACAGGCGTTTGCTTTCTTTTGTTCCTCCTCCATCTATGATGTTGTTTTTAATTGTTTTGATGGAAATAAATTTGAATTGAATTGAATGGCTTCATATCAAACTGTGGGATAAATGCTAGAGATAAAAAATTATCATAGGCAAATATGAAATATTTCTTAGGGACGGACTTCAAAAGCTTGACCTCCGTGGTGGCCGTTTCCGTCTGGTTCGCCGGTTTTGAACCGTTCCCATGTCCTAAACGATGACATTATGTTTAACTACCACGACCAACCCAAAATGGCGGCTGGAGTTTTGAAACTACCCTACGTTTTGAAACCTGTCCTCTCAAAACGAGCGTTAAATCGCGAGGTACTTAAGGGCGACGATATGGCCATTGAACATTCAGTGAATTAATACAAAATAGAGGCGTCGTTTCACCGACTGTTCTACGTAATATTTCAAAACGTGTATGAAATTAAAAGTAGACAATTGGCAAAAGCTAAACAGGATAGTGGTTTGTTGCCAAACAGGTTTGTAATTTTATAACAAGCAACGCAAACTTAAAAGCCCTTCATTTAAGCAGTGTGAAACGTTCACGTAAGGACAAACAATTTGTCGTTCTTAATTAATGAATGTTAAAAGAAATCAAAACGGATATCATACATGAATCTGCCAAACGAAATTTTAGAATACGTAATATAATTGCGTTTGTAAAACGTACGTACTGAATGTTTCAATTTAGCGTTGTTGTAAGTGCCGAAATGGCCAGTGCTACGGCGGAATATCAAATCATAGCCAGCATAATTGTGTCAAATTAACTGTGTCACATAAAATTGCGGTCACGGCACATTGTATGGGTTTCAGCTACCTCTATAGCTATATTGCTTTCGCCCGCCGATTAACATTTCGATATTTCCGCATGCAGGTTTGTGATTACAAAAATCACACAACACCCAACAATTTTTTTTTTCTTTTGGTTGATGTTCAAGTTGTTATGCCTTTGCTTCTATAGCTAGTATTAACCCATCTGTTGTGTTTATAACAACCTTGGGCCGTAGAGAGACGGCAATGAGTGGAGTGGGAACGTATGAGGTGTTTATTTTAAACGGCGAAAAATATAATAGTATCTACTAAATTCCATACTATATTCAAACACTTGACAGAAGAGCTGACCAAAAACTGAAGGGTAGCTGAGCATACGTGATAAGAATAGGTAGATTGTCTGCATGTTTGCTTTATGATATATTATTAATCATGGACTTTTTATTTTTGAATGTCATCTTTTGTTATGACAAATATCTGTGAAGACCAACTAAAGATCAAAAACCTTTTTATTTGTCTTTTTCTAAACTTTGAAACACTCTAAACACCCACAAAAGCTTGTCAAATCTGTAACATAAATGTTAAAATGTTAAAAGATCCAACAGAGCGTGACGTGGTCATGATTTGTTCTTTATTTATGTCTGTCTCTCTTTCAAAGAGAAGATATCAGAACTAGTGTGATCAACTACAGAGCGTCTGAAATTGCCAAATGAAGGGAAGGGGCGGACAACAATCCTACATTTTGATGTCACTATTGCTTTAATACGTAATCAAGAGATCTTGAACAAATATCGAAGTGTGTAATATGTTACCAAGCAGTATTTTCTTACTCAACTCCAGTGTTTATAGAATTAATTTGTAATTTTGTTGTGTGAATAATCATAAATAATTGGCTCTGAAGGAGGTCGTGTGTGGACCATAGGACCACCCATGGTTGGCCTTATCTATGTTTGATTAATTTGAAGAGGTTTGTCTTGGATTTATTTTGTTTTTCAAGGACAAAATACAGGTTTGAGGTAAAAACTTCAGACAATTTATCGTCACAGTAGTCCTTGATGTACACTAGCTGATATTTAACCTAATTCTTATAAAAATCAAGATAGGTAAGGAAACTCTAATATGAAAATTAAAATTGCCAAATTTTCCAACATCGCAGCTATCATTATGCATATTTCATTGGCCCAGACACTCAGAACCTGACGATGGTGTGGAGTTGTAGTAATAATAACTAACTTATTTATCGTTTAGGTGATATTTAATTAGGATCAGGTGTGACTATAAAGAAGGCTGTAAAGAGAAGCGTTCGTATCTCGCAATCTAGGTCGGAGTGAACTCAATTGCTATCAGTACGTATTGTTTAGGTGGGGATGTTGGAATGTTAAAATAGTCCCGTTGATAATATTGATTTAGATTAAAGTTTATTAATTGATTTTATTAATTTTAGGTATTTTTTAACAGTCTATGAGTAGAGTTATCAAGATACATTACTGCGTTCTGAAGTAATTAATGTTCTTCAACATATTCAAGTCGGTATCTTTGCCTTGTTACGTACATTGCTACCAGATATGCAATGCGGTTGACAGATGCAGTGTTCACATTCTTTGAATGTTGCCGACATTCCAAAGTGCACAAGTGCTGTGGAGCCCTTGAGAACGACCTCTTCCACCGTTTACAACATGTTTTGTCCCATTAGACATGAGATTAACACCTTGCAGCAGGAAGCATTTCAAGAAGCTAGAGGTTTTAAAGCCAGAGTTGAAGCGCCTAAAGCATTTCTTGAAGACACGTATGCAAATGGCAAATGAGCTTGAAGAACATCTGAAGACTAAAATCAATTATCTTGAAAAAGCTCATATATCCAGTAGGCAAAGTGAAGCATGGCAAGTCCTCTGAGAATTACCAGTAAAAATCATCACCCATAATCTTGACGCAGCTCCTAAAGAACGTATTAGAAGCTGGTATCACTTCAAAGGACTAAATATATCGATCACTTTTAACTTTGTTGCAGTACTGCATTGCAGTATGGGCACTGGGCAGAGACTGCTAAGCGGGCAATGCAACGTACTGCACTGAAATGCAGTGGAAGTATGAACGGACCTTTATTGCAAGTACTAACCAGCAACCTGTAAATCTTAATTCTATAACTTCAAGGTTTCTGATCAATTGCCAAAGCTACCAGCCCATTTTACCAATGACAAACTCCAAAATGTTGTCAATAAATCAGTAGTTAAAAACACCTGGACCTGTGAACTTCCAGGCTTTCATTTGGAAGGACAATTTTTTTTCAAGAGCAACTCGTTGAGTTCTGCAATGAAACTCTGTGATAAACCAAAGGCATTTTTCCATCTCATGCTTCATTCCTGTCCCAAAGAAAGGCGATCTCCAGCAGCCTGGAAACTAAAGATGCATCTATCTACCTGCCAATACATCAATCCCAATCTTCAAAAGAACCAAATGGATTCCGTTTCAATAGCTCTATCCTACCACAGATTCTTGCACTGCAACAAATCATAGAAAAAATTAGTCTCCAAGAGAAGAGCATACATAGTCTCTGTAGAGTTTTCAAAGGCCTTTGATAGTGTGAAGCGGAGGGTAATGATTCACTTCTGATGAGAAATTGAGAGTCATTGCCATAA
Source organism: Ophioderma brevispina (assembly GCA_023653785.1). NCBI lineage: Eukaryota > Metazoa > Echinodermata > Ophiuroidea > Amphilepidida > Ophiodermatidae > Ophioderma > Ophioderma brevispina. The sequence continues at coordinate 72,933 of JAMKCH010036265.1, forward strand.
TGTATGACAACCTAACAAGTTTTGTATAGATCACGGGTGGTCCCACCGAAGAATTTACTTTCACGGAAGGAATTCGTCAAGGTGATACACCTCTTCCTTTCTTTTCCTTCTTATTTTGTTATTTTTATAACGAACGGTTATATCTGAAGAGTTACCCCATTGTAACCTTGAACCTATTTTGACTCATAACTATTGAACTACAACCTGCAGATAGAGCAAACTATATATTTTTTAATCCTGGAAAGGTGACGAACACGTTGGCATAATTTTCGACGTGTTTTAATCCTATTCATATTTTGACCCCTGTATAAACCTTACCCCCTTAAAAATATATATTCCACTCCTTTGATTTTGGTAAACTTTTGATATGTTGTTTTTAAAGGTTTTCTCAATACAATTCTGGAGAAAATGATTCTTTTGCAATTAGTTTTGGGATAAGACATCATTTATTCTATTTTGACTGGTCTAAATCAGAAATGATTATTTATTGCAAAAATATTTTTAAAATGGCTGTCCTAAGATGTATCCACATTTCGTTAAGACATTTTAAATTAACGTTATAATGATCTCACACAATCTGACTTTGAAATTTGATGATTTGCAACTTCGCACAATCTTCTCAAGAGGATTTCGTAATTTCTAAAAAAGTTTAATATTAAAAAAAAAAGAAAATTGCATATAGTATTAAGTAAGTTATAATTTCATGATGTTTCGAAGGAAATAAATATGGTAAACGTTTAGTCGTACCTATCATTTAAGCCTCAACTCCACATTCACCCCATCAAACCTGAAATTTTGGTATCACTTCATTTTCATTTTTTTAGTTGATTGACTTATTTTTCTATTTATGATACAAGCTACACAAGTATTGGTTGTTTATGGCTGCCCGAAATAATTTGTAATCTATGGATCTTGTAATACACATAATTACAGCTCACAAGTAAAAGTGTATGTCGGATTCAAACAGAATTTTGGAAGTAAGGTATATCGATGATGGCCTTTCCCTTGAAGCACAGAAATCTGCATGCTGTAATCGGGTGTAAAGCTCAAACTCAAACTAACTTGGGGGCATGGCGATTTCCGGAAAACTTTCCGCTCAACCATAAATCCATTATTATACAACACACTGTCGTATAAATCTGTACATTAATCCATATTGCAATTATTCATACTTTTTACTAACATTTCTTAAAGGGCGAAAAATTTGAAATAAAAGCAATGCCCTTCGTAAAGCCTCACCTGTCATGTGCGTTGCCGGACGCAAACTACTCTTTGGCAGATTGATGTCGGAAATGAAGATTACGGGCAGTTGGACGACTGCGCGTGTCAAAATAATGAGGCTTAAAAAGGGATGTAAACCTTTCTTGGGTAAAAAAACGAAGAAATGCTTCAAGCCTGTTTTGAGTAAATTTAGAAGCAGGTTGTTCGAAGGATCAAAGCAGCCGAAGTTTGCTTCATTCATTTCCTATCAGCCGCGGGTTTCCATCAACATACTTTTAGAAAGTACTTTATGCTCTGGAAAAGAACACTTCCGGTAATTGTCTTCACGATCCTGAAAAAAATGAATAATTGTCCTTCTTGTTTTTTGCGGCTCTTTTAGAATACCTTTCCTGCATAGCATTGCGTCCTTTATGTTTTTTTTTCAGAATACTGATTTATTTCTTGTTAGGGCATGCCCTAAATAGTCCGCTCTAACAAACCAGATTTTTAACATGTTGCAATGATTATTGGGTCTCTACCAATTTATAAACTTAGAAAACAAATATGATTCAAGAGTTGCGTTAACGTAGGTGGGAAAGATCGTTAGTAAATGATCGTTGATCCTCTCAGAGTTGGAACCAAACTGTGTGAGTCGTACACGTACCACTACTTTCACGTGTGTTGGTATTTTTGACTTATAATGAAGGACGCCTATGTGGGTTGTCAGTGGGTAGTACATGAAATAATTCTTCTTACATAACACGTCATGACCCGCGTTATTTATATCCTTGTGTAAAACGTGCCGCCATTTCCTGGGTCATAGCGAGTGAAAACTTCTTTTCCTGACAAGTTTTTGTAAGAATCATGCCACTCTTTTTACACAACAATAGCATGCTTGGGTCGTACAACATAATCAAGGTCTTTTGCCTCCTATTATTAACACAGTACGTTGGAGAAGGCACGCTCTCCTAGAGGGGCTTGGCAAATCTCCTAACATGAATAGAAATAATTATTGTCAAAAGCTCAGTTTGTTTACCCTGGCTGTTATCTATCCGTATTTAATGCTGTACTAAAACTGGTTTACAATTCACGCAAATTCTAGCTCCAATGATGTCTTGTTTATTTGTGGATCGTCTGAATAACCCCTTACAGTTATATAAAAATAATATGTACGCTTATTAGGCCACTTACTTATCAACAAATACTTTTAGAAGGGTCTTATGCTTGGAAAGAACACTTCCGTTAATGTCTTCACGCTTCCTGGAAAAAACCCCGAATAATTAGTCCTTCTGGTCTTTGCGGCTCTTTTCGAAAACCTTTCCTGTACAGCATTGCGTTCCATTCGGTGTTGTTTTTTTCAGATACGATTTTATTTTTTGTTAGGGTTTCCAGCCAAAGTCGCTCTAACCTGCAACGATTTTTAATATGTTTTAATATATCCCCCCTCCGCATTAATAAGGCTTAATAAAAACAAATAGTTAATTCCATAGTCGCTTAACGGTAGGTGGGACGTTGAGTAATGATCGTTTGATCCTCTCCAGATTGGAAACCAAACTGTGTGGTCAGTTCGGATAGCGTACAGCTACTTCAAGTGGCGTTTGTATGTGGTTACGTATAAAATGAAGGCACGCCCTATGTGAGTTGTCAGTGGGTGTACAATGAAATAATTCTCTTACCAATAAACACATCATGACCCCGCTTTCCTGTTAAACGGCCGCCATTTCGGTCGAGCGAGTGGCACTTCTGTTCTTCTTTTGCCTTGCACGTTTGTTTTTTTGGTAAGAATCATCCTGTTTACACAACAATAGCAGCGCGTGTGCCGTACAACATATCAAGGTACTTGCGCTCCTATTATTAACACAGTAACGTCGGAGAAGGAGAACGCTTTCTAGATTTGCTGGCAATCTCCTAACATCATTATTTAAATAGAAAATATTTGCAAAAGCTCAGTGTTTTACGTTGCTGGTTTATCTATCTCGTATTTATGCGTTTATTAAAAATATTCCAATTCCACGCAATTCTATCTAGCTCAAATGATGTCTTATTTTATTTATGTTATCGCACTAAATAACCCCCTGTATAGTTTATAGAAAATAACCATTATTAGTAAGTACGCTGATATCACTATGAAATAAAATCACTGAAAAAAATCACTGAAATCTGTAATGAACACTGAAAAAGAGTAACGCTGAAATTATCACTGAAGTTATCACTGAAAGTGTGATTATTTCAGTGGGATTAGTGCATTTCAGTGTGATTAATGTCCAAGGCCATTCCACTAATCACACTAACACTAGCTAATCCCACTGAAACTATCACATTTTACAAGTACTTGGAGTTACAAGTCCTTCGGAGTGGTCTTACCTTATGATTTCTCTTCTGTATTATCTTGCTTGTATAATTGCACTATTGTTCTTATCCTGAATAAAATTGAAAATGAAACTGAAAATTGTTTCTATCGCTGAATTATCTTGATTTTTATCTCTCAAGTTTTTCAATTAATGGCATTAATCTAATATTTTACACTAATCGTATTAATATTTCACAATATTAATCAATAGAATACTATCCTCGATGGGGGAATGAAATAATATCAATATAGTGTATCCGGACCGGTAGTAGATAGTTGCACAAGCTATCATCGACTGACACTCATGCACACACATACACACGCTGGTGTGGAGTTGGTCATGCAGCAAGCAACATAGTTTTTAATCGTATTGGAAATCTTTCAGAGCGTGCAAGTTATTATAATGTACCATAGCATTTGGTAAATCCATTTCCTGCTTTAACCTTTAATAACATAAGGCAAAAATAGTTAATTATCTTTACTATGAAAATGTTCCTCTGATCACTAATAATTGCGTGAAGATTTGACTAATGGTTTGACTAAGAACCACATTAGACTAAAAACAAGAAATGACGCCTTCATGACAGATAACAATTTGAAGCTTTGTAAATCATGTTAGAATTCCCCGTATTTTCAGAGACAATAAACAACCTTATGGTGAACGGTATGTAAACATATTCAGAAAGGTCTAAGCACATGATTCAAGATAAGGAACATAGGTCTGTAACTCATTGAAATTATTTGAGTCTTGTACTTTACATTCGAATGCCCAATAACTGTCAAATATTGAAAGGCACCACTGATATTTCCATTTCCACCCATTTTGATTGTATAGGGATTAATAACAAAATAGGCTTAGGGTGAGACTGTTCTTGAACTTATATGGACCTGGTAATCTCTTCCTATTCGATGCACATTATTTATTATGATTTTAACGTTCCTAATGGGATGTTCAACTCGCGCATGCTTATAAACTAGAGGTAGTGGATTAGTACAAAAAATCTGGAGCTCTGCCGAGTATTTCACTTACGAGTCTTTTCCATTCAAATCATGTCCCGGTTAGTACCTTTCAGAGTGCAACACAAGCAATGACGGACGAGCTAAAGTGGACGGAACCCAGGCAGTTGACTGTGCTTGATTTGCTGCCTGTACTTTCATGTCGCGCCGCGCTGCAATAGGACGTCACCCATTTTTTTTCAAACGGTGTGGTAGTAGAAAAAAATTCCGCACTGTTTGCCACAAAATACGAGTTTGTGAGCAGCGCTCGCTCGTCGTGATTTGGCTATGAACTCGGGTGTAGGTCAACATGCGATACAAGGGACCAGTTGAGTGCAGCAATCTAACTGAGACGAAACAAGAAATTTGTGCAAGTTTATGTTAAATTGTCATAAATGAAGGCTTTTAAATACAGAAAGAGAGAGAAAGGAAGCCAAAAATGGTAAGTAATATTTATAGTTGTGTAAATTTAATTTAACGCTTCGTAACTCTATTAAACGGTTAAAAATTATTGGGAACGCAGATTTTATTATCAACATTAAGTGCTACATTTTTTTTATTTATTAACATTAATGTTCGCTCATGGGCCTGTCGTAATAAGTTGGTAAGTTGAGAATAAAAGTTTAGCGTTGTTTCTTTGCAGTACGGTTTTGTGAACCACGCTTTGGAGCTGTTGGTATTGAGAAATTTTGGAGAAGAAAAATGGGAAGAAATCAAGTAAGTATGCTTTCTTTAATGTAGTAAAACATAGCACGTGCTATCGTAACTATTATGATTTATACTGTGAATACAGATAGAAGCTCCGCGTAGGCTGGAGCAGATTAGTAGAAGACTGTGTGAAATGCATGACTTCTCGTTAAAATGTATTACAGAATAAGCGTTGCAAGCACGCGGGTGGACCAGCCTTCCAGAACGCCTTGAGCACGGGGAGAGTACTGCGTTACAAATTGGTTTGCGTAGCCAGAAGGGTATTGACATCCGCAAATGAAAACCAATACCTATTAAGTCATCCCTCGTCCTACTTACAGATTTGCATATCAATTCAAATTATGTTTATTTCCGGTTTGAATATTTGTACAGCCCATCTGCATAATGCAATGTGGTTGGTTGATAGAATGTTAACCCACACGTTATCAATGTGAGTAAAATGTATGGGTGTGAGAAGTCCTTGCATTAGGTGTACTAAGAGAAAAGTAGATAGTAAAAATAGATAATCAAAAAGATTTAAGTTTATATTGAGTTTTTGTCCTAGATTTCGCTAAGAAATAGCGCATCGTAGCCCACACAATTTCTACAACATCAGGGTTATGTGCACTTGGACCTTTGTTATTCATCTTTTCTAGCGTTATGTGGACATTTCCTAGTTCACATAACGCATCCTTGGTATTGCAGTTAATCCGTTATAATAACAAAGAATGTGAATATTAATTTATGCAAATTTGTTCAAATTTCAAAATATTGTACGACGGGCTGTCTCTAAGAGTATTTACTATAGACAGCCCGACAATTCATTAAAAACTCATGAATATGTAAACACAGCAAATCCAAACGTCACGCCAAAGCTTTAAGCTTTCCAATATGAACCTATATACAAAACCAAAAAACTGATATACGAAATAAACTCTCTCTCTCTCTCTCTCTCTCTCTCTCTCTATATATATATATATATATATATATATATATATATATATGTGTGTGTGTGTGTGTGTGTGTGTGGTGTATCCTAAAAATATATCCTATGTATATATTAAAAATAACAGTTTCATGATTATATTGATATTATAGTTGTAATAATTACCGTGATAAATCATGCCAAATGATCATTTCATGTGCACATTATCTCTGAAAATCCATTCTCTTCATGAATTTACAAGAACGCCCTCAAGCTACTCAGAAGGGCTTCCGATATAAATATATTCGCAGGGTCGTCTGCAGCAGTTTTAGCGCGGTTGAATTGCATTTATCGTTATCAAAGTTGACATTTAAAAAGTGAATACAAGTAGTTAAAACTGAACGAGTAATTGCTGAATTAGCAATTTAAATGCCTTGCAATGTATTTACTTCTGGAGAACACGAAAGTGTTAAGATGAAAAAAGAAGTGTATGGAGATGAATGCCTGAATCAAGAATGGGGCAATGTGATATTTATGTAATAATTCAGGTGATATATGTAAAAATTATCATTTCTTTTATTCAAAATAGTTAATATTGTAAAATGTTAAACGTTTCTGAAACCTTTTAGGACATTTTATTCGTAGAAGCACGGGTTTCAATCAGTATTTGTGATAATTATTTGTCAGTTTTAATTAAAGTTATAAAGAAATCAGTCGAAATCAAATGTTGGATTATGGTAACTGTGGTAGCAACCTTTCGATTGTACAAAATGAACAGCGGCGCCAACGTTTTGGAATTTCCCAAGGTTGTTCAGTATCATATAGGAGCCTGTAGTTGTGACCGACGCATCTATTCTTGCGATGTAGATCGTAAATGCATTTTTCATTTGCACTATGGTACAAAATGGATACTACGTTAAACATCTTACTTGCCAACACTAGAAAACGTTATATCCTGTCAACAGTGTGATACCAGCTGTAAACCCTTTGTAAATGCCAAGGGTTTTACACGAGTCGAAATGCACAAATCAGTGAAAATAGATAGTGAGCACACCACACACGTAATATTACTTTTTTTCAGTGAAATCGAAGGTAAAGCACACGACATTTACTTCAAATTACGAACCATTCACACAATTGGGTTATGCAAATTCAGGATATTTACAAAGTACTTTGCTCCAGTTTCATTCGCAATTAAGTTGGGGAATACAAATCAATCTTATAAAAATAAAAATCGACCCATTTAAAAAAAAACAGATTCGCGGTTCAATTTCGGATTGAGTTATATATTTTAATGGCACAATAAAGGTTTATTTAAAACAACGCAAAAGTCTAATTGATATCCAATTTTGTAGCTCCTGGAATGTGTACAAACACACACACACACCACACACACACACACACACACCACACACACACACGCAATGTTGTTCACACAAGCCGACGGCTATTTAAAATTATTTTAAATAGCCAATTTCTATTCTGATTTAAAAACAAGAAGAATACCAGAATAATAATTATTAAATGCATGCTTATCCACTGTTTTCGAGAATGACAATTTTCGACATCCTCCTCAATAGATTCCTTTCCAAAAATACCCAACATTTTTAAGAACGCTTTGAAAGGAAATTTGGTTAGGAGCGTTGAGGTCCTGCCTCATGTAGGAATGTTTCTATATGAGTTCTTTTCTTTAAAAATATGCAATTTAAAGTGGCTTTTAATCGAAAGCCTTAATGCATCCGTTAAAGGAGTACCAAATGGAACGTAAAATCTGATAAAATCGTCTGTAGTAGATGGGCTTTTGACGTTGGGACTTGGATTGGATTTTTTTCTGATCAGAATTTCAGTAATTTTGAGCGATTTGAGACCATTTCCCTTGCGCGTGCGCTCGTGTGTGTGTGTGTACGGATACATAGTGTCTTATGGGGACTTTTTTCCTTTTGGGGACGTCTTAAAAATTCTAAGTCCCCACAAACTAATTAATATTTGGGACTTGTTGTGCCGAAATACCCGGGTGCCGAAATACTGGGGTGCCGAATTGTTTGCAGTGCCGGAGTACCCGGACATTCGGCAGTAAAAAAGAGGAGTGGAAATGAACGTGCTGTTGATGTGTTGTGCACGTGTTTAAGCACTATCAGTGATTTTCTAAACCAGAATACAATAAAATCATTAAAAATCAGGTTTTTGGTATTTTTAACAAGCATGCGCATGTAAATAGTAGTAGTGAATACGAACTTATACGATCCTGGAAAGCCAAAAACACTCACTTGGCCCTATGATGACGATGAGTGCCCGTGTCCCTTGCAAGGTATCCGAATTCGGAACAATGTATGCGTTACAAGTCATGCATTATCATAGGATTCCTATTTTTGCTGATAGGGTAAAGGTCCCCTTTTTTGATTAGGGTTATGTTAGGGTTGGTGTTAGGGATTAGTTTTAGGGATGGGGCACATAAGGGCTATTTTAGAGGCTTCAAATGGTTTACGCAGTATGGGTTTGGGTTTAAAAGTTGGGGTTGGGTTAGAGTTAACTGAGTTAGGGGTTAGTTTTAAGGATAGGGTAAGGGCTATTCTTTGGAGGCTATTATAGGATTATTGGCCTACAACTCGCTTATGCAGTATGGGTTTGGGTTAGAATTAAGGTTAGGGTTTTGTTATTAGGGTCCAGGGGGAATACAAACATTACTAATTGAAATATGGGGGTTATGTTTTTTTCCTTCTTGACATGTTTCAATTTCTCCCACCCCCTCGTAAATAATGAACGGTCCCTAAAATTGTTATTTTAAACTATTCTTAGTCTGTCGTATGAGCTGAGTCAACTGAACACTTATTTCGTGTCGTCCTGTGTCCGTATAGCCAATGGGCATACGAACTTAGTTACATTCAACAACCGCACGATGTTATAAAATTACCCCAAAGGCACTTTAATTTACTTATATAGTAGTATATAATTTCTATGGTGTCAAAAACGTGTGTACGGTCCCCACAAGGCATAAAAAGTACGTATGTGTGTTTTTGTGTGTGGGAATGTGTGTTATTGTGTACTACCGTATAAATGATGTAACATGTGACATCGGACAACAAATAAAGCACTGCCCGACAGTAAGCGGGTTTGTGACCTGCCAGAGATTGTGTTTTAAAATTCGCACTCAGTCAGCATGATAAGGCATTTGAATCTAACATGTAAGTTGACCAAAAACGCACCTGACAAAAATCACGGAGCGGATCCCTGCCTTGGGTTAGTGGGCAGTGCTCCTAGATCTAACAAAAAATACCGCTACCTCACTTTTTTTGCGGTGATTGTCAGATTTTCCTCTAGGGACGTTAGGGATATAGTCATTGATGTCACATCATCTATAGTGTTAGTCCAGAGCTTTGGGAAACACGTTAAAATACCAAAAATATTTTTTTTGTGCATATAAATGTCAAGCTGTGTATAATCAGCACCGAAATGGTTGAGCTGGCTTTATTAAATCCAGCAGAGCCGGAGACTTTTAGAGCTATCATAGTTAGGATTAGAGATAGAGGCTTTGCGTTAAAAGCAAAGATGTTAAACGCAAAAGTGACCAGAGCGGAAGTCTAAACAACAAAAACAACATTTTACATTTAACAGTATCTCTATCAATTTAAGATTGAGGAATGAAGGGTAAACTTTTACAACTTTTGCATTATTTTTCAATTCAAAGTACAAATTGAGTACACCTTATGTAAAATAGAGTGTATTTCATCAAGCAATGCATAAGGTTCACTCAACTTTGACTGCTACTTTATTTAAAGATGAAGACTGGTCTGTTTTTAATTAACATTTAGTAAACTATGTAGCAAGTTTAAGTTTAAATAGTATCAATTACGATTAATGAATTAAGGGTACATTTTTATTTTAATTTTTGTAACAGAGAGCGTATTCTTGATTTATTAATTGACCACAACACTTAAACAGTAACAACTTAAAGGTGGGTGACCCGATCAACAGCCTACCCCCTTTTTACTCCATCAAAACTGAGATGTTGATACGAGGGGTGATTGATAAGTTCTAAGCCTAAGGTACAAAGGGATATGCTACAAAGTTCAAATTTGCACCGTCTACAGTCGCATTCTTCACATGAAAATTCCAGAAGTTTCATGTGTATATCTGTTCTATTTTTTAACTTGCAGGTGATCAAGCATTGAGAGTTTTGTGGACCTTTTGAAACAATTACGCGAGAATATTAAAAAGTTGAGGAGTTCCTTTTTCATCTTTGGGAAGAGATAGTAGTCAGACGGTGCCAAATCGGGTGAATAGGCTGGATGTTCTACCAGATTGAAGTCACACTGATGGATTGCAGTCATGGCTACCATAGACTTATGGACTACGGCATTGTCATGATGGAAGAGTACCCCCGATGTCAGCTTTCCTCTCCTCAACTTTTTAATTTTCTCGCGTAATTGCTTCAATAAGTACGGCAAACTCTCAATGTTTGATTACCTGCAATTGAACAAATAGAACAGATATACACATGAAACTTCTGGAATTTTCATTTGAAGAATGAAACTGTAGACGGTGTAAATTTGAACTTTGTAGCATATCTCTTTCTACCTTAGGCTTAGAACTTATCAATCACCCCTCGTATCAGAAGAAGGTTCATATCTTTCTCAGTACCCCAGCCCAGTGAACTTTAATTTATCACACGCTGTCCGACGGGCCAAGTGGTAACAACTTTTGTTTCTACTATCCGAACATTAATGGTGGGACCGATTTAACTCAAAATTTGTAATTAAATGATTTTTTTAATATGCTTTCATGTGAGGGAGGAACATCATATGAAAAATCAAGCCATATCTAGTCACCCACCTTTAATTAATCGTGCATATTTTTGTTTAAAACTAAAAAAAATATTTGAAAACGTAATCCTTAACATTAATGAAACCACATCACCATGAACATGAACGACGACAATATGATGATGATGTGATGATGAATGATGATGATGATTATGATGATGATGATGATGGACGACGATTGAATGATGATTTTTCGATAGAAGGCTGGCACCTCTTTTCTTGCTCTTCTTGCACCGAAAGTACCTTAAAGTAACAATTTAGGCCAAAGAAGAGTATGGGAACAACACACCCCATTCTCAACCGTAACGTAACGTACTTTAAAAGCAAACCAAATTAATATTGATGAGCCTATCATGTCAATCGACATGTTTAACTTTTAAAACATTACATCGTCTTTTTTGGTTGGTGGTTATAGCTAAAGGTTGATTCATATCAACGTTTCACACTTCTTCCATTTTGTCATAGATTAGTTATTTTGCCCAAATGTTACTGACTGTCAATGTTAGCTACAATGCAAGCATATCATTTAAGATAATATATTTCTTTGCACGTTCCTTTAATAATAGTACATAACCTAGCTGTATTTACATTAGATATTTTTTGTCCGCATTGGATATCGTCCGCTGTTAAACACTGTGATTATAATCGTCTTGTTTGATAACCTGTTCGTAAAGATATCGTTTCTGTCCCTGCATTAGATATGTTGGCTGATCCACATTAGTATTTATCCTGTTAATCGCCTGCATAAGACACCTCTTGCTTAATAACCTCATACATAATACACTATCTATATCTATTTGCCACGTTATTTTTAAGGATATGAAGATCACGACGTACATTGTCAAAGAAATAATAGCACGCATTAGGGTCAACTTGAAGATGGTTTCCATTGACAGTCAACAGGGTCAAAAGTTATTCAGAATGAAAGTTAACAGAATTCACCTTGCGTTCTAAAAATGTTGATCATCTGCTAAAGTTTTTTTACAACTAGAGTAAAAAAATAAGACTATTCTCAAACCCACCTAGGTACCATTACTTTGGTGTTAATGCTCCCTTATGTGAAATCTCTTAAGTCAATAACACACATTTTGGAAGAGCGCCCAGCGCCCCCAATTTTCACAATTAGAATTTTTGCGCATTAGGTTGTAAATTGTCTAGGAAAATACACCTGCGAACGAAAATGCGAAAAAAATTCGTATTTATCATAAAATATCGATTTTGTAATTAAATTTTGGGATTCCAGATTTTACGTAGCGGCAGAGAGCTGGAATGCTAATTTTAATGTCCGTCATGATGAGTATGGCCACGTCAAGGAATGACCTCTAAACCTGACTTGCCTGACCCAATAAAATAAAAATTCTTTAAAAGGAAAGGCGCAGTCAAGGGGACATATCCTTGTAAAAGGTATGGGAAGGATTAGTAAGATGACAATTTGTGGAGTTTTTTGCAAGTTGACTTATTTGATTTTTTGACCACACTTAAAGCCGAGGCATACATGAACGTAACTATTTAACACCGGTAATAGGGCTTCATATCCCTCTTAACTTTACGACTTTTTAACGGAAAAATGCTACACAAAATAAACATACTACAACTAACACCTTCGGGGAAACAATCAACCTATACGATACCCACCTCACGATTGCCATTGCAGACTCACCAGCAGAACTGGAGGAAAGATTCCGGATATTTTGCATTCCGATGCGACGTAAAAGTATTACAGACGATGATCGGCACAGGCGTACCACTTGATCACTAACATTTGGTTTTAAATATATAAGCCTTTTTAAAAAAAAAATCTAGGAGCCCTCCCCAAAATGTAAAGCTCCCACTTTCAGCACATTTTCACCAGGGTGCAAAAAATGCGGGAGCTGGTAGCGCCGCTCCGAGGAACTGGTTGAAAGTCTTGTAGTATCTATGTGAACATTGCATGTTGCCCTGAGGAAAGAACCAATTTTTTTGCACCCCGATTGTCACCCAATGACTTCATATTATTTTCTAAATTTTATACCTCTGTCACCCAAAGACGTTGACTTTTTTTTCAAAATTTAAAAAAACTGTTCACCCACGCCATTGCACTTATTTCAATTCATATAACTAATTAGAACGTTCGTTACTTCATGACATATAACCTGTCATTCCACACGTATTTACTCGTAAATCACATTTTATTGGGCATTGCACCACTTTAAAAGAAGTGTGCAATTGCAATCTATCTATACTACTAAAATGAGATCTGAGATCAAGGTCAACAACTCATAGGTAAAAGGTCACTAGTACTAAAATGAGATCGTTCTGTCCGGCTACGCGTTTTGACCTTGGATCTGATGCATGCAGGTAGAAAACAAACAGCCTGCAGGTTTATTAACCAGGGTTTCAGGGTGACCCAACATTTGGGCCAAGAAAACAAGTTAAACAAGAAAGCTGGGTACCACATCTATTTACATCTATAATTACAATACTTAATGGCCTTTTCAACCATGTCTAAATGTAATAGTAGAGTGTGTGTGATAGTATGTACGACAATTCGGTATCCTCAGTCATGATCAATCACATTACTACGGCATGTGCAGCAAAAAATTTAAGTACCTCATTAAAGGTGGCTGCTCCATCAAATCCGGCTATTCATGTTTCCTCTAGGCCCTCCTTACATAAAAGCAATTCAATCCAATGAAAGATTTATGAAACGTTTTTATTTATAACATGCAAACTTTAAATTGGCATTTCTTGATCCACAGCATAGTCCCCATTGATTTTAACCTAAAAGAAATAGGTTTTTAATCATCCTGAACTTGGCTCAAGTATTACAAAATAAAACATATATCACTCTTATCTACTAATACCTTCACATACAACTACATGATATTCCTCTTGACACGAACCCCTTTCCTTTTAAAAGGAATTTTTATTATTATGATATCGCCCCTACTTGCTGCATGTGGTCCAAACGTTAAGCATCGTTTAATTCATTGCACTCATAACGTTTTAAAAGACGCTGTTAACCCGCAAATCACTGTAAATTTCCAGGAACCTCCGTAATTTGCCTGTTATTTCTTACTCTTTGAAACTCATGCGTTTGTAAACGTACGTATCCATATGACGTAAAATGGCACAACATTTTTTCATAACTATCACACATATGATTTGAGTATGATAAACCACGAATATTTTCTTGCAACCCTGTATTTTAAAGTAGGTGCAAAACCCAAGCGAATAGAGCAGGTAGCCCGAATGCTACCCTCGCCCAACAACTAATGAATGAGCGTAGACACGTACATGGCGCTATTTCCCGGCTATTTCATATTGGAAGACCGTTTCCAGCAGCCGTTGAATTATTATCGGAGATCTCCGATATTAATTACTCTATTACAAAATTCCTTCGTTTGCGACAGACAGACATTTTCGAGTTTAACCATTCACAGGTACAGTTTGCTAGCCAGCTACCAATGCAACCGTGTAAAAATCTCAATTTTTTTGAAAAATTAGGGGCGCTCTTCAAAAAATGTGCTATTATTGCTTTAATATTTTAGTTGAGGGTATAATAACTGTTGACATACAAATCACCACTAATTGAAAACCATTTTTGAGCATAATTACATTATACCCTTCGCACCTATACTATACCATATGCTTTCTTTTGGAATAAAGTACATGATAAAGTGTAGGCGCAAATGGTATAATGTAAGTATGGCAATTTTTGCTTTGTTTTCCGTTTCATAAAACTCTTCGTCTGTTACATTTAACACATTCCTAATTGGAGGAAGGCGTCAATGTTCCTAATATTAAGAATGAGAAGGTATCCAAATTTAATTCTGATACACACAAACGGTAACTTGGGGCATATAATGATTATTAACTTTTATCGTTCTATGATAGCAGCATTCGATTATGAATCTTTTACCAGCACAAATCAACGTTGGAGGTTCCCTTTGGTGTGAAAGAATTACAAATGTTCGACCTTCTCTGTATCGCATTCTCAAATTAGATTAAAATTAGTATTTTCATGAAAGAGTTCACACATAAAAACATATGATTAATGGTATTGAGGTTCTGCCTGTGTAGGAATTGTTTGTGTAGGTTGGTTTCATATCTTAGCACATGGTTCGGCCCGGATAATTTATTACATATCCGCCCATTTTGGATTTTTGACCAATTTTCCTAGATTGGAGATTTCGAAACCAAAGGACGAATTTTTTTATATTTTCAGAGTTTATAAAAGTAATAAGACTATATCCAATTATATTATAAAACATGGCAATGCCTGTCTTCACTTAATTTCCAATTAAACTTCGATTTTGTAAGCACTGAAATGATAAGCTCATGGCCGCATCTTGTATTTCACCAATTTTCATACATTGCTAATTTGTGGCACTTTAAAACATCAAGACGACTTTTTTTCAATTGTTTGAGCCCCAAGTTAAATCCGTGTATAGGATTCGTCTATCATTATGTGAAAAAAGTGATCGAGCGTCTCTTGTACACGAATCATGTGTAGGGTCTTAAAATATGGCGTCAAAGATGTTTTCAATACCAGTCTGTCGAAAGACCGGTTAATTTGACACCCCTGGTCCTGTCGTATGATTAAAGCAAGCGGTGTCCAATACAATAACGCATTATCCCGGTGTGGAGGGTTCACCGTCGGATTATGTTTTCCTGGGACGTGGATGTAAGAACGATGTTAGAACGCGTTTGCGAATTTATTTTCAGTTTAAGAGTGGTACTACCAACTAGACACCTATTCTCTATTGTGTAATTCACACACGAAGATTCACAACACACACCACATCAGTGCATACATAGATAATCACCCCTGTAATTGGATATCGATCCGTTTAATAATAGTCTTGAATGAGATACCCCATTGCCTAATAACTTGACAATAGGATACTTCCTAGCTTCTTCTTCCTGGAGAGCCACAAGTCATGGTAATGGTTGTGGTGGATGTCCGGATTTATTCAGCCGAGTAAGCTGATCGGGGCCGCATGTATCCACGATATGGACGCTCCTAACTTGGCCCGCTTTGGAGACTGGGGCGGATTGGGAACAGCCAGGAGTTTACACCCGAACTCTTGTTCGACACTGACTGCGATGTATCATGTACAGGTGTGATTCTCTGTACACGGGACGACGGTTAACGTCCCCTCCGAAGGACGGGATGCTTTCATTGATTCAATTTGCCAATCCAAGTAGTGCTGCAGCACCAACCATTTTAGGAGAGTGCTACGGGGCCGAATAAAAACATTTGTCATCATAGCTAAATTGACCCGTCGGGAGTGGTGTTCTGAAACGGTGATGACAAAAATTATAAAGTGGTGCCAATTTGCATACGACGCCTTTTCCAAATTGAGCCATCTTAAAGCCAAAGACAACTAAGAAGACAATTTGGTGTAAAAACTGTTTTCTGGGGTCAAGGAGTTCAATAAATTATCCCAACCAAAACTATAAAATGTGCATTGCCGATTCATTTCAAGATGGCTGACATTTATTGGCACAAACCTACATTTCTTATTATATAGCCTAGGAAGTTGATTGTCGGGTCTAATGAAATTTCTGGGCAAGGAGTTCAATAAAACTATTTAAAAAATGTCAGGTAAAATACAAGTAATGGAAGTTTCATACGTCACTATTTTCCATTAATGGAAAAAATAGAAAAAGGCAAAATCTTTATAACCTCATGCTATACAGAACCTAGGATGACGATTTTGGGACAAAATGGATGTTTTATGGTCAAAGGATTTCAACAGCCATATTCTCAAAAACTGTTCAGATGAGTCGGAGTCATGATATTCATGGACTACCAATGTGAACCCAAAATGTGACACCTTGACTAATCTATATGTATTCACCCAAAACATATATCTGAATTGCATGGGAATTTGATATTAGCCGATTATTTTAATAGAAAACCCCTTATTGGTTTGTTTCAGATAGTGTCAAAGTAAAAATGGACCGAATTTCGAACAAGTTCTGGTCATGGTTACGTGCACACCTATTGGTAGTCAAAGTTTGGGGGTTTTCGTTCATAGGGGCATGAAGCGCAGTTAGGAAGTTCAGAGGAGGAGTTACCGAAGGATTGGTGTTGGTATTAAGTATCAAGCATCTGAGTTAATATATGTCCACCACTTGCCGCAAGGGGGCATAAAGCGCAGTTCGGAAAGTTCGAAGGAGGAGTTACCGAGGACTCTGGTCTGGTATTCAGTATTCAAGCATCTGGGTTACTTTATATTCACCACTTTGCGCATTAAGTGACATGGCAGTAAGTTAACACTCTTGGGTACTTGTATTAAAATAATGCCTATTTGGGAAAAAGCTGCAAAAATGCAAAAAAAAAAAATCACCTTAGATTAATCTACAGTTGTTAGAATAGTCTTAGTGAACTCTGACCCAGAAAACACTCATTTGACACCAAAATCATAGGTTATTGATAGAAATATAAGGTTTATTTGACGGGAAGTCGGCCATCTTGAAACTTAGTATGCACTAAGATTTTCTTCAAACTTTCCGACAAAATACGGTCTGTCGTAACTAGCACGTACGATATTTCCACGTGACTGTTCATATATGCGTTCCTGAAACCTAACTTAGTCGCAGGATTATCGTCAAGTTACGCGAATTTCTACTTCTACTCAGAGTTGACGTAGATTTGACACGTTAACGATATAAGTTGAGCTATGGAAGAGCTAGTATTCGTGATTTTATTATTTGAAAAGGGGATGTGGGCTGTTAGATGATTGTAGGAGACTATTGCAAACCATTTTGAATATGCTCGAGACGAGATCCGGGGGGGGGGGGGCAGCGCCTTGTGTTTTGGTTTTGTTTGGATGGTATGGGTGGTGTTGTGGTTGTGGTGTATGTTTGTGTATTTGTGTATGTTTTTTGTGAGTTTTGTTTAGTTCTGTTTTGTTTGCTCAGTGTCACCCAATTACCGATTTTCAAAACTAAATTTGCAAAGACTTAATGTAGAGGGCCTATTCTTGTCGGGTTTTTCTTTTCTCACAATTTTTCAAAATTAATTTTGAAAGTCTTTTCTTTTTTGGTTTAAAAATACACCTCTTTTGTAAGTAAAGTACACATGTTATTGTGAGGTGTTAATTTGCTGAAAAAAGGTTTCAAATGCGAACTTACTGTCTACACTGAATACCTCCCTCTTGTGACGAGTATATTGACACGCAAACTATATTATTCATGTTATCTAATGCAGACGAAAAAACTAATATGCTTTAAATTTTAGCCCACATGTGTCCTTGTTTTATAACTCGAATATGTCCTTCTTATGAAGGAGTGGGATCATCAATGCGTACACAGTGGCGTAAGCAGGATTTTGTTGACGAGGGGGCACAGGGTTTATGAATGTACCGCCGCGTGTATTGTACCGACCAATTAAACGGCTCGCTCCGCTCGCCCAGTTGACCCAAATTTTTTTTTAACCGTCGTCCGAAATCTGAGAGCGGAGGGGGGGGGGGGGTTAGGTCAGAGTAACATCATCACCAACACGAACGCCAAGATAGTACTAGTATTAGTATAGAATATCCATTGCCTAAACAGATGATAGTAGTAACAAGTCGTATGCAGCTCTCTTTATTTAATATCACGCACAACGACGCCATCAAAGCAACAGCGTTTTTTGAAAAATGTACCGACGGACCATTATGTTCCCACGTTCCGACAAAACATCGCGGTCGGGGGGGCACGTGCCCCCCTGCCCCCCCCTCTGGCTACCCACTGATGTACTTGCTGTAGAGAAGGGTTGGGTAGCTAGCAAGCTTGTAACATACAATGTTTATGGAGACCAATTAAAACCATATAACCCGTGTTTTTTGCTCAAAGTACACAGAACAAGAATTTTATGTAGGTTATCATGACCACCTAACCCTCTAACCAGTAATATTTTCATTGCTCAAAACAACATCTTAAAGTGCGGCAAATGTGAACAAACATATCTGGTACCGACCCGAGACCAATACACAAAAAAAAAATATATACTTAATCCATATTTTAAGAACAATATCTTTAATTCCAGGATTTGATCTACACGGAAACATCTTGTTATATAGGTCCATGTTGATTTTTGAGAAAACTTTAACAATAGCGTCCATGTTCCAAGCAGTTTATATTCCATTTGCATCTTGCAGTATTAAATTTAAAATGTACATTTACCTTAAGGATGGTAAGAGCTCGTGTAGGCCTACATGTTCACACATATGAGTTGAATATATTTCTTTTTATAATAAAGGACCTCCGAATTTCGATTATAAAAGAAAATCACAAAATAAGTATGAATTACATCTAAATTGGTTACAGAAATGGCAAAGAACCGCTCTCTCACAGAGCTATAACTAACTGAAATATCATATACTAAAACATTTTTTTTTTCTATACTAAACGAATTATTAATACCGTGTGAAAAGAAGCGAAGCACGGAGCTACCTAAAGTCAAATAAAAAATATTGAAAAGTTTAACACACATACACACACACATACCCATCACGGCGAAACAAAAAAAAACAAATAACTAATCAGACAGACGTTGACGACAATCAGCGAAACCTGTCCGAGTGTTTTTTTAATACTTGTTAAGTTCTATAGATACCACACATAAAATCATTCTACCGATGAGAATAGGCAATGGACATCCGCCAAACGTTCTAAGACTTTTGCACCCGACAGAGCCCAATTTTAATCCCAATCAGGAATGGAAGGACCTTAATCGGCTAGTTTATGTTACGTAGATTGTCGTAGGTTTTAAATTAAATATACTGGTAGAAATGCACTTACGATTCATCTTAAAGGCCGACTCAGATATTTCCTCCTCAGGAGGGCGCCCTCATTTTCACTTTCCAAAAAGTGTGTTTTTGCATGTACATAATGCTTGTCCATATACGAAGCACTGTGTGAAATTGCTTAAACTTAAATCGAATTCCTTCAATATAGAAAATCAACAACTTTGTTATAAAATTTCCGGAATCCGGATTTTTTTTTAACACCCAGTATCCTTTGGACGTAATACTACACATATATGTTTACTGCATCAAAACGCAAAAATCAGATCATCTCAAATTTCGCGGAATTGTGCATTTGAGTTACTATCTTTAGTTCTAAGATAAAGGACTATTTTTCATTATTACACAAAATAATATTTCCAAATCTCTGATTCAAATTTCAAGTACCTGTTCGGAACGCTACTACCATGGTCACGATTGTCGTAACCAAAATCTAAGCCGTGCGTAAGATGAAATTTACGATCATAGATTCGGGAACGGGCCTCCTGGTTTTGGTAGAAATCTAAGGCCCCCTTTCACCTGATGCGCAGCGCTAAAGTGAACCATGGAGGAAGAGCGTATTCTGTTATTTAATCAAGTAGCTCGTATACAGATTAAATCCAGAATTGAGCCACCGAAGTAAATAACAGCAAGTGCCCAACGGGATTCGAACCGGGATTTTTGGTAAATTTTCGCCCACAGAGGCAAAGCACCCTAACCGCTAAGGCCACTCTCTCCATTCCCCTAGCTAAGAGTCATGTTAGTTGTGCTTATTAATCTGAAGATCAACAGATTATATTGCAAGGGGTTATAATAATAGACGATGCATCTAAAGGTTACCCAGAAGTCAAACAAATTCAAAGAAATCAGGTCTGTTTTAAACCTGTGGACCATTAGTTTATCACTGTTAAACCTCAATTAAACTATTGGAAGGATGGAATAACTGTTTATGGATTGAAAATATAGCTAATCTCAAAGTCAACTGAGGTACCCTTACGTCATTGTCATTAATACATATGTGTAAAACACTTTCTTAAAGAGCAGCTAACTGTTCCCTTTGTGCGAAGCTTGATTATATTTACCAGTCGAGCACATAATCATTGTTGACTACCAAATCATCAGTAATTTGAAGTCACTCTTGTTTTTCATTAACGATCCATGGGCTGATCGTTAATATCCTCTTTCCCAGAGCCCAAAATTTTCCCGGGAAATGTGGGAAATTCGAAAAATAAGGGTGTAAAATTAATACAGGATAAACTTTGAAATTCTTTGAAAGTCTCGTCATAAGGATTAAAAAAGCATAATTGGTCAAAGTTGTGACCTTTATATACACAGATACAGCCCAAATAAGGTCATCCTGGGGTAGAACTTACCCAGTGTTGAAACCGGTAGCAAATTATTTGTTTTGATTTATTTTGCAATGTTTGGTATTTGGTTGTAGAAAATGTAACAAGGGTCTACATGGTCTTTAGGGTCACCTCAGAATTGTATATTGAACAGTCACCCAAAGAGTTAAAACGTATTTCTATTTCAGCAATAATTTGACCCCAGTTTCAACAAAATCTGAGCATCGGATAACCTTTTACCCCAGGATGACCTTGAACCTTATTGAGCTGTATTTGTGTGACTAATGGTCGGAACCTAGACAAACTATATAGCTTTTTAATCCTTATAATGAGACAAAGACATTGGTGTACATTTAAACACAATTTGACCTGAATTCAAATTCAGCCCTGTACTAATTCTACTTCCTTATTCTACAATGCTCCCCACATTTCCCAGAGGTTGGACTCAAAAATCATGATTCAGCACCCATCAAACTATAGAAAAAAGCATCTTCAAGTCTTCGTCCTCAAACTTCGAGAAAGAATCCTCATCTGTAACCCTACTATTGAATATGTTACGCGACATTCAATCTGATGCGTAGGTTGAATATTGTGTAAGTTAAATGACTGCAACAGTTCATGTAGGCATATCCAGGGATTCAATACCCGCATTATGAACCCCGGTAATGTAATGTTGACATTAGAGTGCCATAAGAGATATCCATATCCATATCCATGCACACATACCACATACATAGTTTGTGTGCGCCCATGATCATGCATTTGTTCACTGAAAAGGATCTGTTCCAAATGATTATTCTAATCAAGGCTAACCCCATGCCATATAGTCATATTATTTTTACAGTGTACTTTCGTCACCCTAGAGATGTAAAAAGCCGTTGATACCCACAAATGCAACCCATGACAAAGTCAATATATTGTCATGGGTTGCATATGGGGGTCACCTAGAGATGTAAAAAGCCTTTGATACCCACAAATGTAACCCATGACAATGTCAATATATTGTCATTTGTTGCGTTTTGGGTCACCTAGAGATGTAAAAAGCCTTTGATACCCCAGTATGCAACCCATGACAATGTCAATATATTGTCATGGGTTGCATTTGGGGGTCACCTAGTGATGTAAAAAAACCTTTGATACCCAAAATTCTTCGCCCCAAACTTCGAGAAAGAATCCTCGTTTGTAACCCTACTATTGAATATGTTACGCGACATTCAATTTGGTGCGTAGGTTGAATATTGTGTAAGTTAAGTGACTGTAACAGTTCATGTAGGCTTATCCAGGGATTCAATACCCGCATTATGAACCCCAGTAATGTAATGTTGACATTAGAGTGCCATAAGAGATATCCATATTATATGCACACATACCACATACATAGTTTGTGTGCGCCCACGATCATGCATTTGTTCACTGAAAAGGATCTGTTCCAAATGATTATTCTAATCAAGGCTAATCCCATGCCATATGGTCATATTATTTTTACAGTGTACTTTCGTCACCCTAGAGATGTAAAAAGCCGTTGATACCTACAAATGCAACCCATGACAAAGTCAATATATTGTCATGGGTTGCATATGGGGGTCCCCTAGAGATGTGAAAAGCCTTTGATACCCACAAATGTAACCCATGACAATGTCAATATATTGTCATAGGTTGCATATGGGGGTCACCTAGAGATGTAAAAAGCCTTTGATACCCACAAATGTAACCCATGAAATGTCAATATATTGTCATGGGTTGCGTTTTGGGTCACCTAGAGATGTAAAAAGCCTTTGATACCCCAGTATGCAACCCATAACAATGTCAATATATTGTCATGGGTTGCGTTTGGGGGTCACCTAGTGATGTAAAAAGCCTTTGATACCCAAAATTCTTCGCCCCCAAACTTCGAGAAAGAATCCTCATCTTTAACCCTATTGAATATGTTACGCGACATTCAATCTGATGCGTAGGTTGAATATTGTGTATGTTAAATGACTGCAACAGTTCATGTAGGCATATCCAGGGATTCAATACCGCATTATGAACCCCGGTAATGTAATATTGACATTAGAATGTCATAAGAGATATCCGTATTAATTAGGGTTAGATATTTATAGACCATCAGTTGACTTTTTAACCGAGTATGGGTAGGCATAGCTTCTGAAAGAACAAAGCGGAACACCGCTACTGGTCTTTAATGAGGGCTTATATTTGCAACCTTTACGGGAGATTGCTTAATGTGGAGCGGTTCGTATGATTATGATCTAGAGGAATTATCAGGATCAAAGGATATACCTTGCTTCCACAGTAAACGTGATAAATATTTAAATGATCTTGAAAAGATTACATTTAGCATTAAGTCGAAGTGAAAGCGGCTACGTTGAAAAGCATTAATGTTAAATCCGTAGTAATTTGACTTACATAACTGCATTAAATAAACGTTTTTCATTTCTTACACCATTTAGTTGATGACTTATTCTAAGTGTAGGCTAAGAACTTAGTGCTTTAATGTCTTCCCGATTAAAAAAAACGCCACACTGTTTGTTACACTATTTTTGAGAAAAAAAATAGGAATATTTTGGCACACGGCACGCACGCTCGCACAGAGCCGTTAAGTACACACAAAACCACCAAAAAACATCCAACCATTACATGACACAATCACCAAAACCACACAAAAACACACACATACACATTACGAGACCTCACATCCCTAAAACACTACAAACACACCACACTCATACCCCCTTTCAGACCCGCGTTCATATAAAAGGCACACTGCCACATACACAGTTAATGTGCGCCCATGATCATGCATTTGTTCAATGAAAAAGTATCTGTTCCACAGATTATTCTAATCAAGGGACTAAATCCCATGCCATCTGGTAATATTTTTACAGTGTTACTCTTGGTCGTCGAATTGATGTCAGAGAGAGAGGTGCGAATTGAATCGGTGTGTTATGTTACTTTGGCAAGATGTTAGAGTAAATGTCAGAGGCCTTACGGTGTACACCCGGGTGTGGTGTGATTAATGTCTTCCTACATAACAGGGCCAATATGTCATGCTCCTTTACCGACCCATTCTGTGTCTGAGTTTGCTCCTAAGGAATAATAATGGATTGCTCTTAGATGCTGTAGTTCACTGGGAAAGAAAATGACCTCTGCCACTTTACATTTACGCCAAATAATGTTATTTGGAGCTCTGTTATATACACACGCATTGACTCCAACATATACACCATATGCACATAGATTGGCAGGAGACAAACTATGCTAACAGTCAAATTGAGTGATGATTGATTATAGACAGAGATACGGATATCGCCCGTTGAAAGCTTAATGTGACTATTAAGGTACAGGACTATATTTGTATTATCATAAAGAATGCTTTCCTAAGGTCACTATATGCAGTAATAATTAGTATGAAAACCATCTCGGAGAGTTAATTAAGGTAGGCTTTGGCTCAATCGTGGCGAAGAGATTGAGATCTACTCCTGTTAACGCGATAGTTTTACATTTGCTACATGTTGCTCACCAAAAATGTATCCCAAACGCGTCGGAATACTTGTGGTTTAAAAATCACAGCCGGCCCCATAGTACGTTAATGTGACTTTGCTTCTACACCAACAGCGCCATCGTTAAGGTCGACCCATTCAAGCAATACTTCAGAGTAGGTTTATGAAAAAAAAAGAAAAACGAAAAAAAACCAAACAAACAACAAACAAACAAAAAAAATGGCGTCGGGTCCTTCATTATTAAGGTTATTTCACGTGATCACTAACCCGTACTTGTGTCGAATATTACGTCACAGCTGACAGAAAAATTCCACATTGGCTTTTATTTGATGGTTGAAAAGTACATCAGAGGAGCAAAAGAATAACAACAATGAAACAAATCAAAGCAGAACACACGACGAAATTGGAGAAAAGAGGTATACACATTTTGCCAATGGATAACCAAAACAAAGGTGAACAATTTATTGGGAATTTGGCATAGGGACGTAATCTTAAAGGGAACTGTTGTTATAAAAACAATATTTACAGATACTAAAATATATATCTCATCTAGTCGTTTTCTAATACCAGAAAGAAACCCATGGCCAATCGTCAATTATATGGTCATAGGTTGGCATTGGGGGGTCATCCTAGAGATGTAAAGCCTTTGAGACCTACAAATGCAATCATGCCAATGCCCTATATTGTATATGTTGCATTTTTTAGTCACCCTAGAAATGTTAAAAAAGCTTGATACCCACAAAGGCAACTCAGCAATGTCAATTGTCATATGTTTGCATTTTCTGGTCACATAGGCCTTTTATACCCACAAAATCAAACACCCATGACAAGTCAATATATTGTCATGGGTTGCATAGGGGGTCACCTAGTGATGTAAAAAGCCTTTGATACCCACAAATGTAACGCATGACAATGTCAATATATGTGACATGGTGTTGGCGTTTGGGTCACTTTACATTAGAGATGTAAAATAGCCTTGATATGGCCCCGGCATGCAACCATGGACAATGTCCAATATATTGTCAGGGTGCGTGTGGGGGTCACCCTAGTGATGTAAAAAGCCTTTGATACCCAAAAAATGCATCCCAGACAATGTCAATATATTGTCAGGGGTTGCGTTTGGGGGGTCACCTAGAGATGTAAAAAGCCTTTGATACTCTCAATAATGGCAATTTTTTGGTCACCCGCCGATATATGAAAAACAATTTTGAAGTTCAGTTTGCGCAATTTCTAGGCAAAACCGAGTGAAATATTGTAGTGTAAATTCGGTATATACCTCCCACTTGGCATCTATTGTGACACATATTTAGAAAAAAATACTGCCAGTATGTTGTATTTGAATATGCGTACCGGTGGTATAGATAGATAACAAACATGCTTATGCCAGGTGTAAAGTGGATTATGACTATGGATATGTCGGCTGACATCACCTACTATTCTATATCCTATTTTTGACATTTTTAGAAATTGAGTCGTTTAATATGACGTTGGAACTCTTAAATTTACAGAGTTTCAAGAATTGGGACTCTACCTACTTAACGAGATATAATTAGCTAAATTTGATCTATGTGCTTTATTCAAATTATTTTTTTCACATACAGCGCTATCTGACATTAGATCCACGTATGTGATGCACTACAAAAAACGTTTTTTTGTGTTTTTGTTTTAACGTGCGTACTTTAACACGGCGATGAATTAGTTACATCCCGTGCGATACTTTTATTGTATGGTTCTATCTAAGAAATCGAAATCGATACGATACATAATCTCATCACATACGATCTATATCAAATTGGCGTCACATACAGCGCTATCTGTCATAGATCACCTATGTGATGCCACTGATTACGACAATTGCCGCCTTTTTATAATACGGTGATGAATACGTCACATACTGATCAAATATCTGTGTTCTATTCAGACATTCGTTCGGAAAAACACAAAAAAATATTCGTCAAATACTGATCTATAAGTTTACAGTCATATTAAACCAGTGTGGCTAGACTAACCAGCATCTTTTTTCACTGATTTAAAAAATCGGAAAGTGTTATCTTGATGATATTCATTTGTGCCTGGTAGTAAATGACGCAATCGGTATGTTTCGGGCGTATTACGAAGGGAAGATTTTCTCGAAAACAACATATTTTGTGAGATAGATGTGATGAAGCCGACGATTATTCATTGACAAACCTAGTACTAAGGTACAACAGCAAGGAGCAGCCACAACCGCAATGATTTCAGAGTAACATTACAGCTAACATAATAACAATTAAATAATAATGCGATGTAAGCAAATAGTTGCTATAATCAAATTTGCATTCGTCAATCATTGATGTTTATGGAGACAAGTATGAACAAGAACGTTGGGATATTGATAAAACCCACTGTTCTATATTCAAAGCAAAATTATTTATCCGTGTAAAAATGTTTAATTGATTAAACATGAGACAAAGCCGCTTTAACATATATTTTGAGAGAGGAAAAAATTGGCGCGCCACTGGAAAATCACAGGTAGTTTTACCAACCTTGTTATTTAAATAAATAGTTCATTGTTCAACACATTTAAGCTTTTGTCAATATTCCAAAACAGGGTACTACAAACCCCACCTCTTCTGGTCGTATGCACTACTATTTGCATACGAGTGAACCGCCACCAAGATATTTCCTAATTACGAAAATTGTCAAGCGTCTGGGTCATCGCTATATTCACGCGCAACGATTTTAATGGGCGCTGAGTGGTTTTGCTACCAAATACCAAGTTTGGGAAGTTGGCAGGCTTCAAGTGTGAATATTTGTACCTGTTGCTCTCTGGGGACCCACAGTGACACCGTGAAGGTTTTGATTTACATTAAGAAACTTTAAGGCGCTTCGTTTCACCATCTATTGTGGCTTCTTATTTCCTTAATTGCAGTTGATTCAAATGGTGCGTTTTCGCATTTGATCTCTGTCCGTTTAAATCTTTGCATATCAGTTGAAGCGTTAATTTCTCAGCCTTACAATGACATTCCAAGTGTTATTTTACTTTAATCCGACTGAGTATCTCTTCATTTCATGAAGCTAAATGCGCTAAATTTACCAGAGACCTACGTGTGTTCACCAAAACTAGTGCATCAGTATCATAAGATGACACATTGGCACTGTTGCAGGCACTATGGATTGCCATCAGAGATACTCAGACCCGTGAATCAAGTGATTATTACGAATGGGATGTCAATGTAATGAACTGCACAGATGTACAAATCTATACAAAGGGTTCAAACAATAAGTAAGTGAAAATAGTTCCAAACTTTTTTAAGTGGTTCATACAAACAGCTTAACGCTATTCTTCTGTTAGATTAGTCCTTCCCAACGAGGAGGGAACCCTCCTCTGACGCGTAAATATTTCTGTTCTGTCTTGTCAAATGTGGAGGAGGTGCACAGTGGTTAAGGGTTTTTGGGCTCTGGTGAAGAAGGCCCTGGGTTCAAGGCTCATAGGACCGTGAAAAATCAATTACTGCTCTCTCCATGGTTGCATCCTGAAAGACCGCGGGGGGGAATGAGCATGGCAGAGACCTCGCTAACACGTCTATTCCGATAGATGGGAAATTCCGTAGCTGCGGAGAACATGGACTGTTCTGTGAAAAACCCGGCGTGGTGCCCAGATTGCAGCGTAATATCCTTGATTGCAGCTGTTAGACACAGATAAGCCAGGACATAAAAAGATGTTAGAGATAGGGTTTCTAGGTAGTCTCTATCTCCACCTACATTTTTTTTGCATCGTTTACCATCTCTTTGGGCCAATCAATCCATCCAACCAAGTTGTCATCTACGTGCCACATGTCCAGCTCATCTCCACTTTACTTGCCTGATCTGTCAACTCTGTCTTACTCATGTTTTCTACCTTATGTCAGTGTAAAAAAAATTACACATTCAAAGATTAAGATACATCTAAACTGAATGAAAAGTTTTGAACTAATTGTTCGAAGGAAAATCTGTCAAGTCATGCTTAATTTTGACAAAATATATGCGCAATAAGTTCATAAACTTCCACTTTCAGTATGAAAAATATTCAGATGCGAAATTTTATGGTCACCGCTGTATTTTGTTAAGTTAGAAGATGTATGAGGACTTGTTTGCAGGTGTTTGACATATCCGTGTTCTTATATGCACCCAACCCGTCACAGCCACCAACGCCAAGACAAATTATTGAATATAGCATCGGTCTGCTTGTTTTACGGTACAAGATCGTTGAAGCCTCAATTTCCTCTGTCTTTAGTGATAAATATTAAAAATGTAAGAAATATATTTGAACATCAGAAAAAAAAAACCAAAGCAAGAAAAAAAGTAAGACCGTTTTGATTCTTTTCGCCAAATGGATGCAATATACATGTAAAATTCATAATTATATATGAAAAGCTGATGACGCAAAATGCGTTATTCCATTTTTTTTAAAGTTTTGAGAAAAGTCCCCTTTTTGTGAATATGCCTATTTACATGTTTGGATTTACTTTAGTTTGGAATATTTTTCGAAATATCATCTGTCGAGTCATGTGAAAAGTATGACAAAATAATATGCGCTAATTTCAAAAACTTACCTTTAAGTATGAAAATATATTCAGATGCGAAATTTTATGGTCACCCGTTTTATTCTGTTGTTACATGTTAGAACATTGTACTTGAGGCTTGTTGCCAGGTGTGAGCACATTCTTGTTCTTATAGGCCACCCAAAACCCGTCACAGCCCACAACATAAGACAAATATTGACTATTGCACTCGGTCTGCTTGGTTTACGCGTTACAAGATCGTTGAGCTCATTCCTCTGTCATTTGCAGTAGATTAAATTATTCAAAATATAGAACAATATATTTTGGTCAAAAATACAACTGGTAATTATATTATTAATCATACAGAAAAATTACACTGATATATATGAAGAGCTATGCACGTTAAAATGGCTTATAGTCCGGCAGCGGGAACTGGTTTTGGCATGAGATCAAAATCCTCTGATAAAGTCTTTTTTTCAGCTGATTGATATCTTCTGAAAGGGTCACAATGGGCAACCACGGTGGGTGTAAAATTGCCAACCTTGGGCAATTTGAAACTCCAAGATGGCCGCCATTGGGCTGTTTTTTTAAACACTCAAAAATGCATTTTACACAGTACAGGCCAACCCAAAAAAAAATGCAGGGTTTTGTTAGCTAATTGTGTATGTTTTGGGTGTAGGAAACTAAAGCCAATGTATATTAGGAGTATGCTTGAATAATTCGTGAACAAGAAGATGGCCCCCTTTTGAAAGTACGGAAATCCAAAATTCCCTTTTCATTGAAGGCAACCAAACATACAAGTCCTAAAATGCCAAGTTGACTGGTATTTCCCTTGCCATAATAGGTATTGGAAATATAAATACTAAATTTTAACTGTCTCATGGCTAATAACAGATATTCAAGATGGCCGCGCGTGATGTTTTTAAAGGCGCGATTTTTCGTAAAATAATTGTACATCCAATCCAATGATAAATGCAGGTGAGATGCCGTTCGTCACCCAGTACTCTAGGGGTTGTATTTTTAAGAACTCGAACAACTATAAGCCCCCCTAGTAATACCACTGGTTGGTAGAGTGTAAAGTACCGGTATATTTGTTGTTGTCAAATTTGATTGTACACCAACCAGAGATCATGGAAACACCTATACTGACATCTGCCCATTAATAGTTCTCCACTTATTGTCCGTTTTCTATTCGCCTTGGTTTAGGTTTTGTTTTCTTTATGGCATGAAACAGAAGATGGGAAACACAAGTCATATTTGCAGAGACACAGAAACACCTTTGTGTCCACATGGTGCCTTCACCTCCACATGAGAACTTAATCAACTTCCATAATTCATTAGGAAACTAAGGGCCCATCAATTGGGCACGGGGACTGCGCCAACAGAGAATGGCCTTCTCGTTTCCAGCCATGATGAGTTGGATCCAGTTCAGGGGATTCAGCTTTCGAGCATCCCCTCCAATGCGTAACTGACGATGTGCACGGGGCTACATTTTCCTTGAAAACACTTCAATTAGTGAGGTGGCAGAGAACCTCTAGTTTAGTGCAGAAGAAGCACGTATTCGAGCTACTTCAATACGTTCTGTCTTGCCTCCGATCAACGGACGGATATCCAGATTGCCCATAGCATGCAGCTGTGGATTGTTTGAAGCGTACTCAGGAATCACCTTGGAGGATTGAAGGAAGTACCTCCAGGCGGTATGAACAATGTGTACCTCGTATACTTTCAAGGCTCCAGCATTGCCGATGCCCCGTATAACTATGTCGCTTACCCCCCCCCCCGTTGTCACAACCACTCAAGACGTGGGCCAGTCAGTAAGTTATGGCAGGATATCAATGGTGCTTTTGTACGGTTGCATTGCTATCAATCAAGAAGCCCACTGCATAGGTGATGTCATCATGACCATGCCCTGAATTTGCTGATAACGGAAGTGTAGAAACACAAACGGCGGAGGTGAGTGGCTTACCAGTACAGGGTCCTGCCCTTCGCCCGTCAAAACGCTCAACGGACTTCCGCAAGGTAGTGAAGGTTGTAGGGCGGTTCTCAGAATAAGGGGCAGAACTCGTTCTACCTTCGACGACTGGCTTACTGGTGGCCCCCTCCACGCAGAGGCTCCAGGCCTTTATAGAGGAGTTACTAGAACTGATAAGATTCAATCGTTTTTCATCGTCAACCTCGCACAAGGCACTCCTCTCCCAGAGCCCCTAGTTTCTGGGAGCCGAGACGGATCTGTTCGGCAAATGATGAGGCCACTTCTGTAGAAAGAGTTAGCCTAGGTCGTGGCGTGTGCCCGAGCAATCTTGGAGAGAAGGTCGGTACCAGCCAGGCTATGGCTTTGGCTTCTGGCACTTCTGGCCAGCCTCATGGGATGCTCAGGTACTGCCACATGCTCAGGTACTTCCGATACTGGTACCACCCAATGTCCCCCCCGGATTCCAGTGCCCCTGAAGCTGGTTCCCGACCTCAGGTGGTGGACACACTCCACGACAAACTTGGAGGTGGGAGCCACCTTCAGGAAACGACCACCCTCCTTTGACGATGACGGGCCCAGATGCTCGGTTTGAGGGCCACTTAGGGTCCAACAAAGTGTCGGGCGTTGGGTGCCCATGCAAACTCGCGATAATATGAATGTGCTCGATCTGTGGGCAATCTTCCTGGCACAGAAGCACGGATCGCCCTGGTCCGATGCTGACAAACCTGACGTAGTGGCCTACTCAAAGGGGGAGGCCAGGAGCTCCAGTCTCTACAAGGAGGGTAGTAAGGTCTAGAGGGGGCAGGCAACAGGACATTGCCTTAATAGCATAACATGTACCAGGGGGTAGAACGGCCCCTAGCAGACGCCCTTCTCCCGGGAAGGGCACGCATGCCAGGCGCCCATCGAAGGTAAGGGGGGTAGTCAGGGAATGGCAACCTCCTGCCGGCAGCCTGAGGTCAATTTAAGAGGCACAGGGTCCCAACGCTGGACTATTCGCCTCTGCTGTGAATCACCAGCTTCCCGGCATTACTACTCATGGAGTCACGATCCCAGAGCCGTGGGTCAGGATGCGAAGGGTGGATCCATGCCTATGCATCCCCCCATTGCGATGATACTGACAATTGCCTGGTTCGGTTGATGGCCCCATGTGGCCGGCACAGCTGTGGTTTCCACGGCTTCTCGAGCTGCTAGTGGGGGAGGGACTAGTGGCTGATCCGTAGCGGATGCTCCAGCAGGACGCGTCCATCCCGGAGCGACCATCGGATGCTCTCAAATTGACTGTCATGGTGCATTTCCGCCAACAATACACTCTGGTGGGACTTTCTGAACATGCACTGCCGCTCTCGCTGCTCAGGCAGGCGGAAGTTCAACTAGAGAATCTTATGATTCTCGGAACTCCGTCGGTTCTATAGATGGTGCACCAATTGAGAGATCGATCTGCTAACTGTGTCTGTAGGGCAGGTCGGGGATTCTAACGCGAAAATTTCAATGAGGTTTGGGCGTCAAACAGTACACGTTGCTTACCGCAACCCGCGATTGGGGCGCGCCATCGGGGCTTCAGAGACGACACAGTCGTCTCTAAAGCCAAATCTATGGAATCTGACGAAGGGCCATGTTTTCGGTTCTCTCCCGGTTCGTTCACTAGTTCCGGCAAGTGGGATCTGCGATGGTGCTCAGTCTTGGTCAGATGGCAATTCGAACCACTGGATAGGAGGGGCCAGTCTCCGGGACTAGGAAGACGGCCTTTCCAGAGAAGTCGCCTTACGGAGCGATGGGGTTCCGAATACATAACCTTGTCCAGACGAGGCTCACCTGAGGTGGTCGAAGGACAGCGTTTCCATTCCCTCCCCCTTCCCCCCACGCTTAAGAATTCAGACCATGTCTTCACAGAATGCCAATAGTGTTTCTCCCGCGACCTGGCCTTGGCTGCAGGGCGGTCGGAGAAACCCTGGGGCCCGGTCAGGGCACTAATATGGTACCTCAAGCGTAGTGAAGGGCTCCGGAAGACATTAAAGCTTTTCATCTAAACCGCCCCCAACCCCATATGGGCCAGAAGCGAGCGAGGACACAGTAGACGCTGGCTGCCTCAAACCATCCACACGAACGAAAACATCGCGATCGGTTGGTCGGTTCTCGGGTGTTAGGTAACAGCTACAAAATGTATTTTTGAGTTGACTCAGTCTGTGACAACATGCAATATTTTTAGAGTTTTTATGGCCCATGGCGGCCCATCTGGTTTTTCTAATGCCCTAAGAGTGCCAATTTTACATCCCTCTTAATTATAATATGGTATACCTATTAGAGATATATATTCGATGAAGAACAAATGATTTATTACGGTATTTTGGGTTGATCTCTCTGTGAAAATGCATCTGTTCGGGTTTTTCTTGCTGTGAAACTGGCGGGCCATCGTGGAATAATCAGCGTGGCGTTCCAGCTACATTATAACTTTACATAACACTACCTCAAACATGAATGATTATTAAAACAAACAATTACCAAGCATTGTGGGGGTTGTCCTTGTCCATGGGAAAATGCAATTTGGATATTATATTTTTTACAGTGAAAGGGCGGCCATCTTGGACTTTCTTCAAATTGCCCAAGGGTGGCATTTTTACACCCACCGGATTCCATATATACCTTTCAAAGAGATGTAATCAGCTGAGAAAAAAACTTTATCAGCGATTTTCATTCTACTCTCCTCCGCTGACGGACTTATTTACTTCCAATTTTTAGGAGTTTTGAGACAAGGTTACTTTTTTAACATATGGTTTTAAACATTGGTGGGTTTACATATTATTTTGCCTGATGAATAAAACTCCAAAATAGGTTCATTATAAAAATACATGGATGAATTTATTTTTCCATTGATGGTTTGTTTAAAAAATTAAAGTCAATGTAAGACCTTAGCATGCGACAAAAGAGGAACATCTCAAGAGCAACCTCTTCCATTGAAACTGTATCGTGGCCAAACTTGTTCGAGCTTAGGCTCTTTTTGGCAAGACCTCCATATGTTGGAATCAAGTATTCATTTATGTGTGATGCGAAATAAAAATAAACTGAAACTGAAACTGTATCGGGTTCCTTAATGTTTCATCTTAAATATATTGGGTTTTTAAAAAATGCAGAAATCTCATTTAAATATTTTTTAAATTATTTTATTGGGTTTAATTTATTGGTTATTTTTGATTATGATTCAATATTGCCATGTCTGGTTTTTGGGGGAGGGAACCAGTGAAGTAAATAATTAATATCGTCCCGCCTAATATGGGTGAGGATAGGGCATTCTAATAAAATCATCAACAAATAAAAAAATACCTAATTGTCTATGGTAATTGAACAAATTAAGGTCAAAATGTTTGTCGGTCTGTCACATAGGAGGGTGGTTGTCCGGATTTATGGTGTATCTTGTTCTCCACTTGGTATGAGAGCCTGTCGCTTGCATACAATTTACCATCAAGTTATCTTGGGGAAAAACCTTGCGGTTTTGATATAAAAGCGTTCATGCACATTTCAAGATACATTCACAACTGTGCTAATATTGATGGTTAACCACTAAAACGGCATTTTTTCTGTGCATATCTTGCTAAGAAGAGGATTTGGAAGCTGAAATTTCAGGACGATAATGAAAAAATACGGTCTTTCATCGATATCAAATTTTACTACTTCCGGGTAATCAGTGGGGTCCCAAAAACGATCGTAACACGCACTTTAAGCACATTTTTTCATTTCACCAAAATATTTAATTGCATCATCTCATAGATGGGTTAGATTTCAATTACTGACCATTTTTACGTTTTCAGTGAACGCAACATTGCGATTTCAAACGGTGTTTTTTAAACGTGTCTGGTCCTGATTGCTTTATATGTTAATGTGCTCCCAACTTAACCGAATTGTTCACACATTTGAACATGGAATTGGTCTAATGGTAAGGTGTGAAAATGCAAAATTTCAGATGGAAAATATTCAGGATGGACGGTTTTGAAAATTCAAAAGATGTAAATGTTCATCATACCACTTCATACACTTAATCTAATTAATATTGACTTTTAACTTTTTGGGCGGGGGTAGCCTGCGGGCTAACCGCTCTATTCGCTTGGGTTTTTGACACTACTTTTTCAAATGCAGTGGTTGCAGAAAATATTCGTGCCAATATACACTCTAAAATCTACCTGTTTGCTAGTTTATGAAATGTGCAATTTTACGTCATCTGGGGATATTTCTCAATAAGATAGCCCAGGCGAAAACCTGAACGTCATTTACAAAAGATATAGTGTTAAAAAGATTGAATACAGGGCAAATATCAGCGAAGGTTTCCTGAGAATTTTACAGTGATTTGCTGGTTAACAGCGTCCTTAAATCGTTATGAGTGCATTGAACTAACGGATGCTTAAACGTTTGGCACCACAGGTAGCAAGTCGTGGGCGCTGCGATATCAATAATAATACATAAATTAAAAATTCTTTAAAAAGAAGGGTGGATCAAGGAGGAAAATACATGTAATTGGTATGGGAATGTATTCGTACATGATAGATTTCTTTATTTTGTCATGTTTGAGCCATGAGTGCATTGAATTAACGTATGCTTAAACGTTGGCACCACATG